>JAQIXI010001870.1:0-11951 GCA_034700165.1 Galumnidae sp. Gr-Ori-00277 | reverse complement strand
TAAATTTATGCTAGTTTAAAAATGTATAATTGATTTTATTGAGGTATTTTATTGATTTTCGTAACCTTAATTCAATTTTGATAAAATATTATAATGATATAATATAATAATATATCCTTGATAACTTTAAAGTTTAAATTTATAATTTTTTTATTTCGAAAGAAAATTAAATAAAAAATTTTATTTCATAATTCTATAAAATTTGCATAACTTTTATAAAAAAAATTGTAAAATAATATTATATAGACTAAAACTTTACAGTTAAATATTCCTAGATTATAATTACAATGCTAAATACAAGTTGAAATAATCAAAAGAAAATTCTCTCATTCTAACCCAAATTACTAAACTCTCTAACATTTTTTAATATTTTATTAACTCTTAAATGAAATTACAGTTTTTATATCATAAACAATATTAGCAAATCTTCAAAGAGACCCAGGAGTTGAAATATTTTTCTATACTTACTGAATCAATTTATTAAGTATATGTATTCACCAAAGGTTATTATCACATAAATCATTACATCATTTATTTTTTAAAAATAACACCCTTTTCAATGATATCTATTGCGTCGTTTTATATAGTAATAATTTAATATCAATTAATGTTATATTTGAATAAATACTTGCAATTTTATTGTTTATTTGTATCAATTTATTTCTAACATTGTAATTATAATCTAGGTTCTTAATAGAAGATCGATGAAAGATAACTTCTGATATTGAAAAATAACAAATATCATGATATCATCTTGGTGAGAAGAACAGAAATATATAAAAAATTTGTGCCAACGACCACTCCTTCACCCGAATATCGGGTCCTAAAGTCTGATTAAATTGAAAGTAATTATGAATAAAATATCAATTAAATAGAGTAAACTTATAACAATGAGTAAAATTATCAGTCATTAATGAGTAACAAGATGAAATATACAAATAACCTATTATTTTTGTGTACTTTTTCATTGAAATTCATACAAGTTTATACTTTTTCATTAATGTTTATTTTCATATTTCACCTAGTAACTCATCCATGATAGAAAGTTTTACTCATATTACTCATTGTTATAAGTGTTAATTCTAATTCATTGATATTTTATTCATAATTACTTTCAATGTAATCAGACTATAGTAACCGATATTCGGGTGATGGAGTGGTCGTTGGCACAAATTTTCTATATATTGATGATTAAATTAATAAATATTTTCAAAAAAAAATAAAAACTTTAAAAACTGTAAATTTATTCTAAAACTAATATAAATTATTCCAAAAATTTATTTGAATTTGTAATCGAACTATCTTGACACATCGATAAATTTTGATTAATTTTTTGTTGGAGAATAGAAAATTTATTTATCAATACAATTTTAATTAGCAAGTGAAAATAATCTTGATTGACTTGTTCATTTATATTATATTAAAATAATCACAAATTTTCATATATTTTGTTTATTTTTGATATAAAAACTGTAATTTTATTTATGAAAATAATAGAAATAAATAAGTGAAAATTAGTTTTGAATGATGGCATATAATCTTGAAATTTTATTGTTAATTACTATAATTTTAGTTATTATTATTATTAATAACATTAATAACATTTAGTTATTTTTCATAGAATTTCTTAGAGTATAACTTCTACACAATTATTAGAGTTCTAATATCAAGAGACAGAATCATGAATAAAAAATTTTGTCCTTTAGATATATCTAGATCAAAAATATAAATTAAAGTATTTTTTAAAAATATCACTAAATATTAAATTTTTTAAACCTATCTTCACTTGCTTATTTGTAATTTCCCCTAGACATAATTTGAAAATGCAAAACTTATAAAATAGCTTTCAAATATATCCTAATTGGTCAAGTTTAATATGAAATATGCACAAGTATATTTCTCAAACGTTAATCACAATATAAACTAAGAGAACCATATATAATAAAATTGAAAATTTTATACAGAGTTCAACATGGTCTTTATTTAAAGAATACACTTAAAATCTCTTTCAGACAATAAAGTATTTTTACAATTCATAAACGAATGAATAATATATAATCTATTTATTATTGAATTATTTATCTTATCCAGTTCTTTTCCATATGCGAATGGCCATGTTAATTGGACGCACCTCTTCATTGGAAACGAAAAATCTTGTATCAATATTATCACCATAACCAGTTCCGGTAATCACCCATTTACTCCAAGTTCCATTTGTAGTATTTATTGGCCCCCAATTATTTCCATCATTAGAGTGGGCGGAAAGGAATTGTGATTGTATTGATGTAAGCCTTGGTGAACTTTCTTCCTGTTGTTTACCAAATTGTGCTGCCTTTCCACCTGCTACTCTAAAAAAGACCCCTGCATATTCAACACTTATATCAGTCCATGTCATCCAAGGCCATATGTCCTTGGGTGATTTTTCTTTAGGGAGCTGTACATAAGTGAATCCAATTGGAAAGGGATTGTTTATCGCATTAATTAGAACTTTTTGCAAATGAGAAATTGACCATGTTTGTTGTTTCTGACAAACTACCAAATTCCTCTTGGTACAAAGTACCTCGGACCATTTACCAAACGAATTTTCATCTGTCTGTAGTTGAGTGCAATGATCTGTTTTGTTTAATGGACTTCCTTTTGCCCAGTTGGTAAATATGACCAAGGTACCATCGCTCCACTTATACTCGTTGTGAGAGTACCTAGCACCAATCCAAACATTATCACTAACACTATTATTCTTTAGAAAGTGGTCTAAAAAGTCTTGTTCTTCTTTATTACGAATTGATATTAAACTTGAAGTGTTATCATGTTCTTGGCAAGTTGTGCTTGCTTCATTAAAAATTTGTAGTTTATCAAAGATTTTGAAACACTTGTCATCCTTGTATGTTTGCCAATCCCCACATGGAGAACCACTGGCCAACAAATTATCTAGATAGTTATGAAATATTTAGATCAAATATAAATCATATTATTTTTACCGGAAAATATTAAAATTATTTTTAATAATAAAATACTACTTAAAAGATAACTCATTTTCTGTTAATATAAATTTATTTTATTATACTCTTAAAAATAAAATATAATTTAATTCAATTATTACTACTTTTAATCAAAAATAACCTTTTATCTAATTGGTTAATTAAAGTGCTTGATAAATTTATATCTATTTATATTAAATAAAATATTTCTAACAAAAAATAAATTTCCCTTATCTAATTAAATAAATACAGAATATTATCAATAATAACAACAATATTTCAAAACTAAATTTTGTATTAACTGTAATTTTATATAACTCAATATTCTTTTGATGTAAAACGAATAATTAAAATATAAGTTTTAAGAAACTGTAATGTAATAATTATTTTGGTTTAAATTAATTCTTTAAAAAACATATATAAACCTGATTAAATGTCTGACAACTCTAAGAATTCTTTTGAGAATTAATGATAGATCACATAAAAATTTTTATTTAATTGAAAGGATTTGAAAATAATAGACAGGAGGCTCTCATGTTATGGTTGTCTCTAACTGAAGGGATGATTATATGGTTTAGATCACAATTTTGTCAAAAATTTTGCTGAAATATTAAAATTGAAGTAACAAAATTATGTATATCATTATCTTAAATAAAATATACCTAGAATAATCTGCAATATTAGAAAATTATAATTTGAATTACTTAAAAAGATCAATTAACTAAAACATTGTTTAGTAAAAATTTATTTTTTACTTGTTAATTTGTATTATTTTCATAAATAAAATTACAGTTTTTTATAAAAAAATATGAAATAAATTAACAACTTTTAACCATTAAATATATAAATATAAAAGAAATACTTATTTTAACTAGCATTGTTTTGGAAGCGAAGGCAAAATACATGTAGATAACAATGTTTTTGAATGATTACGAAACATTACGGAAGATAATAAACATAATCTTGTAAACTGTAATTTTAGATTTCAGTTATTTTGATTTTGTTAAAATAAAATATTTAATATTAAAAGTGGTGCTCAGAGTTTTGCACAGAATTTTTTTCTGATTTTTTTGTGTTAATCTATTTTTATGAAAAGAATACAAATGGGAAGCGGTTTAATGTTTTGTAATAAATATCGATTTGAATGAAGAATTTAATTACATTTTATTGAAAACAAATATTTTGAATTAAAATCAATTTCGAAATGAATTAATAAATACTTTTATAAGTTCTATTTAAAAGTTATTTAATAATAACTGAAAATAAAACCACAACTTTTATATTTAATTATATAATTAGCAAATAAATACTTATTTTGACATATATTTATAATCATTAAACGATATAATTATAGTATTAATAATTAAAAGGAAAATTCTTTTTCCCCTGGCTAAATTTTGTTTTTTTTAATTTTATTTGATGTTATAGAAAATAGATTATAAAATTGAATCCACTAATATTGAATACAAATATTGGTACATATCATATGATAAATATCCGAACAACAGTGATGTGTTTGTCACATGGTAAAAATTACCTCTAATTTAGTTATCATTATTATAACAGTGTATTTCTAAGAAGAAGACAATGTATTGTACAGATTTTTTATATACATTTTTGTATATTAAATATTTTTTTTATTAAAACTGTAATTTTATTCATGAAAGTAATAAAAATTAGTAAATGATTAAAATAATTTTTATTCTATTGCTTTTATATAATGTTATATTCATTTGTTATTTTAAAATTATTTAACAGTGTATAATTTAATACATATTTTGATGTTTAAGGAACATGGTAAGTTTAAGTTTTAAATAGAAAATTCAGGTAATAATTTTGAATCAATATATTTTTCTGCAATAAACATGGTAAGTTTAGGTTTTATTAGAGAATTAAGTTTATAAAAAGAAATTACATTAGAATCAAGAATGATAACTATATAGAATTCAACCAATTTTCTAATTTACCAAGGTAAAATTATATTTTGCCCACAATTATTATTTAAGGTTTTTAATTGAATTACTTTGAAGTACCCAAATTGTAATCTTGTTAAAAATATAAAAATCTCCTAAACTTTTACCAAATTTAAGTTTAAGCAAACCAAATAAATGGTCAGGGTAAATTACTTAATGAACTTCTGTCCGATAAGTTCAACCGCTTCATGTGTTCGATAGATATTCGAAAAATACGATAAATTTGTCAAAGATTTACTTTGTCTATTGGCTAACATAGTTAACGATTTTACCGCTAACTCTTGACCTAAACTGTGGAAAAGTCTACAACTTTTAGGTAAAAATTCAAGGAACTTCCGAACGACATGGCGTTTGAAATGAGCTCCGAATCGGAACCCTTCTAAACATGAAAAGCTTTAAAATATGTTTCATAATATCTCCATTCATACGATACTCATATTGTGGATTAACTAAAAGATGTCTAATATATGGACCAAAATTTTCTCCGATTGCATTCCATTTTTCGTTAATGAGTTTGGAATCACATTTTAAGGTTGGTCAGTTATCAGTCGATTCTTTTAATGTTACCTTCAAAAATTTGCCTTCTTAGATGAAGGCATTGGAAGTCTGGAAAGTGCCACCAAGTATTTAAACGTGATGCGACTTTTGATCGAGTGACTGATTTGAAAACATTTAATGTTAGTTCGAGGAGTTGAGTGCCTTACGACTAAACCTTGTTATTTCTACGTATAACCCTCATGTTCCCGACAATTTGGTGGCAGCGGTGGGATCTTTTCCCCTTCTTTAACTTACCAAAACAAGTGTTTAAAAGAGAAATATTAGACGAATGCAAGTACGCGTGCATATGTAGCGATCTTGTTACTTCGAAGATTTCAATGGAAACTCCCTAACCAACCGATGTTAAACCAACTTGTACCGAATTAGCTCCGGCTGGACCTGAGATTGAACCCATTGATTCAGACTTGTGAATTGGCTTTTAATCGAAGAAGTCCAACGTAGCCTATTGATTCTACTTCTCCTTCCCACATTCTTGCGAGACCCCGATTTCGGTTTCCGTCTCAATACAGCTAAGGCAATTTATCGCCAACAAGGGAGAAAATTCTTTTTGCCAACAACTTTGAGTTGGAATGAGTGGCACCCTCATTTGAGAAGTATGGTAGGAATGATTCGTTCATTCCTGCCAAGATGTCTAATCCAGTTTGGCGATGATATCGAGTTTGATGGCGGTTCGATAATTGACATCGCAGCTGAATTGCAGCCAGGAAAACTTCTGGTATTGTGTGAGTTCGATGCTTACTGTTATGACATTATGAACAATATTAAGAAATATGTAATCGGTGGACATGACCACAATGTATTTCTAAAAGCACATACTTATCTTGGCATGTTTGTTGTTTGCCGTCAAGGAGAAGTATATGAGGTGAAATACGAATACGATACTTTTTACCTCAAATATATAGATGCAAGTAACGTACACGTAAACAGTGTCGCGGTCATCAAAAGCTAAATTATGAATCTATTAGATTTTTATTGGCTTTCTCGTGTTGTTCATATGTTGCAGTAATAAGTGAATTCAAGTCTCTATTTGGCTCAAATAAAGTCCTTTTGGTACATCAATTTAAATTGGATCAATTGAAAGGACAACTAAAACTTATCTCAACTATGGACTCGTTGTTTGCGATCTTTTAGTGAAGATTTTATGCTAAGCATAGCTGAGCATCAATTTCATGCCAAACTGTAAGAGTTTACTTGTATCACAATAATGAATGTTTTCCGATATTCGTGAATATAAATTTCCAGGACGTTTGGCTTTAGACATGAATAATGATGGCGAAAGTCTTGTCGTATCTTTAAAAGAAAGACCTATTGTTGTCTATGGCTTAAGGCCTGATAATTATATGCATCGATTTTACCTGATTATTCACGATACAGATGCACAAATTATGATTAAGAAAGATATTCTGATAATCACAGCAGTTAAGCCACCTAATCTTGTTACTCAAAAGCCACCTAAAAATAACATAGTTTTTTCAGATTATGATTATTTTATCAATGTTGAATTTAAAAGTAATCATAACTCTTATAAAACAAAATTCATCTGCTAATTCTATTTTGATTTTAATTAAATAAATATTTTTATACTCAGTAAGATATGAAGTTAATTCGATGTAACTGTAATTGGATTCCTATCCGGATATCCCCTAAAGAACTCGAAATGTGTAACGTTTTTACTAGACAAAGAAAAGGCCAAGTAAAAATAAATAATAATATTTTCAAACATAACAACAAGCGGCTTTTTACTTTTTTGTGTAAAGCTTATGATGTAAAATTTATTTTAGCAAAAAACTTCAAACAAACGTTTGGAAATACCTGCTCTTGATACCTGTTTAGATGCATATTGTAGATCTGAAAGGAAGGCTTTACAACGAATGGTTTTTAAAGTTCATTTTGAATAATCTCAAAAGTTTGTCACCTTAGATAAGATACCAGTTAATGAAAATTATTTACTTTAAATAAACTAAACTATTTATATTTAATAACAAATAAAAATGATTTATTTTGTTTAAAATAAAAAATACAAAATTATGTTTATACTCAAAAGTACCTTAATTAATCTACAGATTTATATTAATTGTTTTTTTAAAAAGCCAGAATTTCCGGAATAATTTTTCAAAGTCCAGTACATATATCACTATTTCTTAGACTGAAAGCAGTTTATGTGTTGTTTAAGTTCTTTAGAAGTAACCAAAGTTTTGTTGCAATTTTTAAAAAATATTTAGAGGATTTCTTCTATAAATAAAATCTATTCATATGAATATATGAATTTGATTCTGTTTTGAAAGTTTTGTCGCAGTTTTCAACCAAATATTTAAACGGGTTTTCTTTTGAATGAATGTTTGTTAGTGTTGCTTGAGTATTTATGAAGTAATAAAAATTATTCTCATCACATTCAAATAATTTTAATTTTAAATCACGTCTCTTCTCATGGTCAATTAAATGCAACTTTTGAATAAAATATTTTTTACACTCATTGAAATCACAAACAAATTGCCTTTTATCTAAATGAATTGAGATATGATTATTTAAATTTTGTTTACTCTAGGCAAAATAATTACACTAGGGCCAAAAACAAAATTGTTTATTATTAATAGTTTTCTCGTCAAAACATTAAATGAATGGCATTTCATACCGATTTGAATTCTGAAAAAATGTCTTTCCACTCTCCTCTCTCTCCACTTTCTTTACAATTATTCAATAATTCATTATTTTCCAAATTAAGTTTAGTATTATTTAGATTTGAATTGATTTCAAGTAATCCATTTAAATAGGAAAAAAAACTTTATTTTTGACATTTTCCCATATATTTTGTGATATAGAAGAAAGTGTTAAACTTTTCCCACAATTTTTGTAATATAAACTTATTTAATGCCCACTAAAACTATATATAAACATTTATGCAGGATTTGAAACTAGAAGTATATATTATTAAAAGAATTATTCATTTAAAAATGTACAAACTCATTACTAGCAAGATGTCTGCAATTAATCTATCGATAAAGTACATGAAGGGTATATGAATATATCAGTTAATCAGAAAGTAAAACTAATATAAAATCGGTTAATTGAATATAATATTATTTAAGAATGTATGAACATCGATTCAAACGACATTTTTAAAGTATTATTGCAAACATCCAATATTTATTGCAAATATAAAGGTTTCATTGAATGAGTTTAAATATTGTTTATATTGAAGTCCAAATGTTTGATGTAGTCCAGTCCCGAAACCAACAAAACGCACATACTCTTACAGCGAATTAAACAATTGAGGCCACATTTCATATTCGAAAAAACCTCAAAGGCTCTCAAACCACCAAGACTTATAGAAATCCTGGTAGACCCTGGGAATAAGCATATGAATACTTTTCATCGGCTCATAGAAATAAAATAAAGAAATAAATACAGTACAATAATCAACAAATATTCTTTAGAGTTGTTGTGTTGTGTAATATATATGACTTTTACCGGATTTCTCAAAATTTCATAAAATTATTTCACAAAGTTACTTTGATATTAAAATGAAAGTAAAATCATAAATATTATAATCAATTTTATTTTTAATTTAATTGCAAAATTAATATTTACATAAATTTTCATAACAATAATCAGATATATAGTTAGCTTTTATTTTTGAACAAATGGCAAGTTTTCACAAATTGTCTACTTCTAATTTTTTGATGAAAAAATGCAAAATTAATTTTTGATAAAGGATTTGTAAATTTTCAAAAATGACTTTAAAAGAATAAATTTGATTATTTTATAGTAATGAAATTGATTATAAATTAAAGACTAGTAAGTTTTGAGGTATTACAAAAAATACTCCATCTCATATCTCTCTGATTTTTGAAAAAATACACTACCCTCGCGCATCTCTATAGTCGAGTTCCTTCGCCATCCCTTATATAAACATGATATCTAATTTTTCGTTTAGTTTTTCCCAATTCTTGCTTTTAATATAAAAATTGCAAATGCAAATTAATTTTTAATATAAAAAATAAAAATAAAAATTATTCATAAACGCTATTAATAAATAGTTTTCAAAATTTATAAATAATTAATTAAATACAATGATTTCCATTGATTAGGAATTTTTATATATAAACTTAAAAAATTTTATTAAATGTAAAATATGTCTCGAATTTGCAAAATACCGTATTTACTTTCTTTTGAAAGTGCATTTCATCCAAAAATATTCGGTGTTTTAGATGGAAAACATATTTATAATCTTTTTTCAGCTTTGAGTGGTCGAGATCTTTGTGAAGTTCATTTTCCCACTTTTGTTGAGATAATAATACCGTTTGGGTTAACTTGTGAATTGAAAAGTATTCATTTTGAAAATGAAAGGAAATACTGTATTGATGAGAGACTCAATTATTTTTTAGTCACCATCCATAACCTTTTACGTTTTAAAAGGGTATATCCTTTTGGTTCAATGCCTTACCAATTCACTGATTCCGCTGGTATTGATTTGCCAGGAAATGGAAATAATTTAATAGAACCTAATGAAACAGTTGCAATTGGAACAGGTTTAATGTTTGCAATACCCAGAGGTTATTATGGTCGTATAATTGGACGTTCAGGATTAGGCAAAAATTTCCAAATTAATATACTTGGAGGTAACAAAAATATTTTATAAATTACTTTTAATTACTTAATTTAAAAATATATTCATAGGAGTTATCGACTTATCGTATAGGTATTTATTCATTAAAAACAAATATAAATTCATCAAAAATTCAAACAGTAGTAGATTATTTCGCTTACTAATAAATCAAAAACGGACAATAAAATTATAGAGAATTATCAAGCAATTGGTAGATTTGGCTAAGAGACTAAAAGAAGAATAATTCATGGAAATTTCGAACAAAGATTCTGACACTAGCAAACGTTGGTTAAATAAGAATAATCCAAACCTAACGAATATCTTTATAAATTTACTGGATTTATTGCTGAAAAGGCAGGGATTGAAAGACATTCAAATGATTTGATTAAATAACTTTTTGTGATTTGCTATAAATATATTTTAGTGATATTACTGTAATTTAATCTTATATAATAATTTACATTTAATACTAAAGTTTTGGTCGTAAATGTAGTGGATATAGGCTTTGCACTCAAACCTTATTTTATTAAAAACTTAGTAGGACCGTATTCGAACGTGGAAATTCAAATAAAAATGAGCTTGGTATCATCTGAAAGCTTATATTAAACAGAATCTATAACTTAATTTCCAGCGGCGTATGACCATGTTTACTATTAATCATAATTAATTTAAATTTATAGCTAAAGCTTTCAAAGTTATCAAGAATTGAAAGATTAAAGATTTATATATGAACTATGAATGAATAGAAATGACATTTGCTCTTACATTCAATTATTCATTTTTCATAAAATTAATTAAATTTTTCACATAAAATTCACTCATTTTTATAAAATTTATAAATATTTTCAAAAACATATGAATAATAAAATACACTTATTTATAACTTACTCATATTTAACTTGATAAAAATGACTAAATGAATGCAAGAGCAAATGTCATTTCTATTCATTCATAGTTCATATATAAATCTTTAATCTTTCAATTCTTGATAACTTTGAAAGCTTTAGCTATCAAATTTAAATTAATTATAATTAATAGTAAACATGGTCATACGCCGCCGGAAATTAAGTTATAGATTCTGTTTAATATAAGCTTTCAGATTATACCAAGCTCATTTTTATTTGAATTTCCACGTTCGAATACTGTCCTACTTAGTAACTAATTAGTAAAATTGCATTAATATTTGTTACATTTGTTTAATTTATAAAACTTCAATTCATTCATTGAATTCTAAGTATTAAAAATTATGTTTTATTTATTTTTAAATATAAATCTTTATAATTGAAACTGCAATTTAAACCATCAGATTTTTAAAGATTTAATTAAATGTTATAAAATATAATTTCGGAATTGTAAGTTAATATAATATTATTTTGTTTAATTATGATTTTATCAACAGTGTAAGTACTTTACTCACCCAACCATGCTCATCTAAGCACAGCACATATTTCAGCATGCAAACAATACTTATTATTTTTATAAAATGATAAAATAATCATTGCTTTTACTTAGTTATTTAAATTTAGAGGTTGTTAAATTTTTTATTTTTAAAATTGTTAAATATTTATTTAATATTAATTTAAATAAAAACTTTAATTTTTTAAATAAAAATAAAAAATTATCAATTAAAAATAATGTTGATTAACTTGTTCATTTTTATTATATTAAAAGATTCACAATTTGTTATATATTTTAATATAAAAACTGTAATTTTATTCACGAAAATAATATAAATTAAGAACTGATAATTAGTTTTAAATACTGGCATACGTAATCTAGTCAGCAGTGATGGCCATCAGGGGGGGTATAGCCCAAATACCCCCTGTGATCGACGAA
>JAQIXI010001869.1:0-11959 GCA_034700165.1 Galumnidae sp. Gr-Ori-00277 | reverse complement strand
AAACACCTAAAAACCACCTAATATGCGATTTATAAGCGATTTTAGTGATTTTTCAAAATACACCCCCTGATACCCCCTGAGCTGAGACCAAAATACCCCCCTCTGATACCCCCCCTGAGACGGAAACCATTGGCCATGTCTGCTGTTGATATATAAAAATAACTCCTTTTTTCAAAACAAAGTAAATTTATATTTCACTTAAATAATTTGTAAAACAAATTCATTATAAATGATATGAAAGTGTTATAAACATTTTTTGTTTAATAAAGAATTAATTAGATATTAATTGATTTCTTTTATAGAAAAAACAACAAGGGAAACAATAATTTTTCAGTTAATTTGTGGAGTTTAAATCATTTATTAAAGATAAAAATTGCACTAAAGACGCAAAATCTAACGAAAAATATGTTTTTAAATTCAAATGAAATTTTTGTATTATATTTCAGGTAAGATAAAATTCTTGTCCTTGATTGTCCTTGATTTTTCTTCATTTTTGCCTTGATTTCACCTCAAAGAAATGGTCACACTAATCTCAACTAATAATCCTTGTTTACTATTAATAATTGTATTATGATAATAAAATTAGACGCTGTTTAAAATATGAGTACTTGTTAATTTAGAGAGTACTGTTAATACTACAAGTGCTTAATTGAAAGAATCACATTTAATCCCTCAACATTTTAATACTTTAAGTGTTGTTCACCTTATTCAAGGACCAAAAAACATTTGTTAAAACTATAATAACCTTAAACATTTCATAAATTTATATTTTTATGTGATTTTGTTAAACATTTTTATTTTCCATACAAGCACTGTCGAGGGTAAGTTTGTTTTTGTTAATTTTCAAATGTTTTAACAATAAATTTAATTAAAATAGAATTAAATCAAAATAGAAATTACCTGAAAATGAAAACTTTGTTAATAATTATCGCTTTAGGTTTGACTATAAATAAAACTTAATTTTAATTTAAAATAATATTTGATCTAGTATATTTTAGCTATTCAGATAATTCAAGTGAAAAATTATCTTTTGAAAATGATATTGATAAGCAAAAATGGGACGAACCGAAGGAATATATCGAAGGATTTAAAGGTTTATTTGATTCTTTTAAAAAAGGGAAAGGCAAGTTTTTATAAAAAACATTACACTATTTTAAAATTTTTATCTCCAAGGAATTTTGGGACAATCAACTAATAATAATCCAGACATATTTAGAACCACGGTAATTTATCATAATTTCAATGAAATGATAATTAAGGTGTGAGTTAGCCCGAGATCATTATTTCGCGCGGATTCAAATGTCAGAACCACACTGTTGTCACTGAAGACGGATATATTCTGGGGTTATTCCGGATTATAAACCCCTATATTAACCCCCATATTAAACGAAAACCAGTGCTACTTTGGCATGGGGTGGGTTTTTATAAATGTTATCCAAGTTCATTTTAAATAACCTTGAACATTTAGATCAGTGTTAATTCTAATTATTGGTTATTATCTTCTCCGGGATTTTTGGATAAAAATGGGTTTTACAGTGAAAGGAACGGAACTCTTAAAAACAATTGCGGGAAAAAACTCACATCAAATCTTGCGTTCACTCTCTCTGCCTGTGGTTATGACGTCTGGTTAGGTAACTATAGGGGTAACAGATATTCTTCGAGACATAAAATATATGATATAAACAGTAAGAAAGTTATCATTTTTTGTATAATATTTGGTAATAAAATTTTTAAAAATCATTTCAGGTGAGATGTACTCAAACTATACGTTAACAGAATTGGGTGTATATGATGTGAGAAATTCCATTCAGTATATACTAAACAAAACAAAATGCAGTAAATATTTAAATTTCAACTAAAATATCTATTTAACTTTGTTTTACTCTATAAAGTTTTCAATCGAGTTTTCATTTTCAAGTGAAACTCTTTCCTTGAAATAAAAGTTTACTTAAGAAAAAACACCCTTCAAACTTAATCTATTTTTCAAAATTTGTTAAAAATTATCATGCTTAAACAAATTAATGTTAACATAAACAGGGAATTTGGCATATATTGGAAACTCATTGGGAACGACATCAATGTTTACGTTGTTGTCATTAATTCCGAGTTTCGAGAAATACGTCAAACCATTCATCGCAATACCGCCCATCGCTTACTTAGGGAACACGACATCACTTGTTAGATACGCCGTCCCTTTAGTGCCTCTTTTAAAGTATAGAATTAATTCAAATGATTTAAATTCTAATATATTTAATCAGTGGTTTAGTCTTCAATATTGGTATCCCTTTGTTTCTAACTGAAGCCATCGCTAAAATCTGCACTTTTCCATACATTCAGTCAACTTGTGCTCGACTTTTCCTCATCACTCTTGAAAACGTAGCCAGCTATCTAACTGAGCCAGTATTATTGAATAAAATGAAAAATAGCCAAGGTCAATCTTTTTGTTATAAATATTTTTTGAAAAAATTATCTTTTAATTTAACTTAAAAATTTAGCAGCTAGTACATTTATTTTGAAATCAATGATAGTGTAAGAAGTAAACAAGATATTATAAAGAATATAAGTGGAACATGATAACCTTGGTTACTTTTCATAAATATTAAATATTGTATTTTAAATTATAACCATTACTCAAACAGAGTGCAGTTATAACCTATTTTGGTGGATGCATTGGTGGTTCTTATGTATCGAGTAAAATATTCTTGCAATATGGTCAATATATTATAAATGGAAGATTTAATCAATTCGATTATATGGACCCTCATTTGAATACTCGATTTTATGGCAATTCGGTAGCGCCTGACTATCCTATTGGAGACATTACCTCAAGGAATATTGCACTCTTTAGAGGTCGAAACGATGCACTTGGTGATAAATATGATATAGAACATCTTATTAAAAGTTTAAATGGTAATATTATCTTAATAAAACAATTTCATATAAATTAAATAGATTACTAAAATTAATGTTTTTAGTGCCTCTCCAAGATTATTATGTTATTCGCGATCCGACTTATAATCATGGGGATTTTATCTTGGCCGCAAATAACAACAGATTAATTAATTGGCGAATTTTAGCTCTTTTAATGGGATAAAAATATGAAAACAGTTGATCAAGGTTACGAATAATTCATTTATATATAAGTTTTCTAGATTATATTATTGATATGAGCAGCGATGCCCAACTTTAAATTTTGCGCTACTCTTGGTAGTCATAATTTGTGTTCTATTTGTCAGTTTATATGTGAGTAAGTTAAACTTGCAACAAAAAAATATTAATTACGCGGGGGTCAAAAGTAAAAATGAGGCCTGAATTGAGGCCTTGGGCTTCCATGGATATGAGAATTTGTATAATTTAAATATTGACAAAAATAACTTATAAAATATAAAGAAATTTAAATATATATAAAAGGAATTCTAAATTTTGCCCTTGATCATTTGAGCAATTATATATAAAATTAATGTAAAATATTTAAATTTTAAATATTTATTTTGATTTAATGATATATTTATTTGTTAATATCTAAAGAATGGGAATTCTCACTAGCAAAGAAAGTAAGAATATCTCCGTTTCAAAAACGACCAGTGTGTCCCCTCCATTAATATTCATAGTTATAGTGGACTGTAAGCAGCATATGGCAATTTATAAATTTATGCAAATAACTCAAATGTTCATGATAATTTATAAAATTTTTATTATTTTTAAAAACATTTGCTTTTCTTATATTTTTCACTTTAATAGTTTTTATCAGGGATGGCAAATAGGGGGGTATTTCAAAATACCCCCCCCCCCTGGAGCCGAGAATTTGGCAAAATACCCCCCCCTGGGATTTTGAAAACTTAACATTACGTCTATGGACAGGCACTAGGTCTGTCGAGGTTTTTGGCTTCCAGGGGGGGGTATACCCCCCCTGAGATCGAAGTCTTTTGCCATCCCTGGTTTTTATAATAACTAACAAAATATTGAGACAATAATTAAAATAAAATATAAATATCACAGTAGACTCTGTCTATTATGAATCTGCCTGTTATGTATCTCTGTGTATAATGAACAAGATCAAATAAATTGGCGGACTCGCTATTCAATTTAATGTAATATAGACTGTCTGTTATGTATCTGTATGTTATGAATAGATTTAAAGGCATATGAGTCTTTTGGTATTTATTCCGTACTTAAGCCAAACTACCGGTGCTTATCATCAACTGATTATTGTGAAAATCATCGATTATGGCCTCAATATTATGAGACTATTAGAAAGTCCTGAGTATTCGTTCGGCACTTTTGGGACAAGTATTGGACTCAACCATAAAGAGAATTATGATCCCAATTATGATCCAAATACCAAGATAATACTCGACGAGAATAATAGACTGTTTTTTATTCCTGCAAAATATCACTTAAATAATATAAGATTTAATCAAAAACTGTATAAAATGTATAAAAATAATGAAAAAATAACTAAACGAGTAAAAAGGCGTCGCTCAAGAAAGAAACTTGGTCAAAATGAACGGAGCATGGTCATTGTAAAAAATGAAATGGCTAGTAGTCTTCCAGTGAAAAGGAAGATAACATTCATTTCAAAACCAATGGATTCGAAAAGTTTTGTTCAAATATTTTTGAATAATTGATTTGAAATTTGCTTAATTGATCCTGGTTAATTTGTATGCATTAATGCCTTAATTACGAATTGTTTAATAATTTAAGTGTATTTTTTGTGACATATTTTTAATGTTTTGTATAAAAAGTATAATTTTTTATTTGAAATAATACTCTTTTATATGATTTCTCTTTCAATAAACTCAGCCATGAATTCATTATAAAATGCCTTAACAATAGTTTCGGATAATTATCGGGTGTCAGTCATGTTCTCATTTTGAGGCTATTCTCATGATTTATATAAAGATTAGGGAAAGTTTTGAACTTAACTTTGAAATGTTTTTTAGAATAAAAGTATTTGAAATAAAATAATTATATAATTAATATTTGATATCATTTGTGATCTCAACTCAAATAAACAATAATTAAGTTCAATGAGTGAACACATTTTTCGGGTAATTTTTTTAAATTTTTTTTGGAGAAATTAGTATAAATCATCTGAAGATAAATATTACTTTGAATGTGCTTTGAATGTCCTAGATCATTGCATGTAAGAACTCTTACTTTTGATTGATTATTATCTTAACATTAATTAATGTTTTGTTTATGAAATGAGAGAATATTTTTTAGATTTTTATCTCATTTTAATAATTTTGAGAGAGAGAGAGAGAGAGAGAGAGAGAGAGAGAGAGAGAGAGAGAGAGAGGGGGAGGGGGGAGAGAGGGGAGAGTGAGAGAGAGAGAGGGGGAGAGAGAGTCTCATTATACATATAAACAAGGTTAAACTTTAGTGAACAAGTGTTGGAGGTGTAGATTAGATCCATGAGATTAACCATAAATGAAATGAATTTTAAACTTAAATATTAAAATTAAATTAAATTTTATTTAAGAATAGATAAGAATATTTATTCATTTTTACATATCCTGTTTAATAACTAATGGAATCTTTAAATATACAAGGTAATTGCAATTGAGTACTACCGGTTAAGTAATATAGATAATTTAGATAAGCTTGTTAAGTTATGTGGGATTTTATCAATATTTAAATTTTATTGAAGTTTCAAATTATTTTCCAAAAAACTGTAAAAATGTTTTATTTCAGAATAAGTTTTTTCTTTTCAAAATATTTTTCAAAATAATCTAGTTCAATATTTTAATTGTGATAATTTTGACTGAAAAACCAACTTGTTGATAGAAATAAATCAACAAAGTTAAATATTTAAGACAATTGTGAATATATTAAATCGTTTTAATTTAAAACAAGAAATTTCACCAAGAATAAATAAAAGTATTGAGAAAAATGAGTGAATGTGTTGTAAATGTTAATTGTTTTGAATATATTTTATCGTAAATTAAAATAAAAGGTTTTATTATTTGAAATGAGAGGCAATTAATGTTTGAGAACAGGAAAGAAACGACAAAATAATTTATTATCAAATAATAAATGTAATGAAACGATAGCCTATTATTTAGTGTTTCTTCTGGGGAACTGCCGGTCCCTTATAGTGAGACCTGTAAACAGGTATGCCTTTAGCCGATAGCACTGAGCCCTGAGGTAAGTAATCTTTGATTGTGCTGTACTTTTTTCCATTTCCACCGCCAGATCTCTTTCCATATCCATCTCCGCCGCCGTACTCTTGTCTGCTGTGGCCATAGTCTCCGCCGTCGTCACCACCTCTGGAACCGCGTCTGCCGTCAGACTTGTGGACAACTGTCTGTACCTCTTCGACAACGGGTTGGACCTGTTGTACGACTTTACGGAAGGGTTGGATTATTTCACGGATTTCTTGGATCACAGGTTTGTAGACTTCGTGGACAACACGATGTGGCTCATCCTCAGAACGGGTGTGCTCCACCTCCTTTTTCTTTTCTGTGCAAAGCAACATTTAATTTGAAAGTGATCTAATTCACATGTTCTAATTGCTTGTTCATATGACTAATTGAGCAAGTTTAATTGCTTCCCATAAAACAATTTGCTCTAAGATTTGAATTAATCTATATAATTGAATGAACTAGAACAATTTACTGCAAAGATTCACCGCAATAATATTGAATTAAATGAATTACTCTTACTAATTTTTAACTTTCAACTTATAGAATACTCTAATGGTAATCTTGGTAAAGTTTATGCACAAATATATTTAGCATTACAAAACAAATAAGTTACCTGGTACTCTTGTCTGTTCAACTTTGATGTTATTGGCGTGAGTTCTGAAGTGAATCACAATCGGAGTGTCGTCTTTCACATCAATGGTGTGGTCTTTGTGTCCGTAATCACCAGAGCTTTGGATGGGTTTGATCTCTATGTGTCTCAACGCAGATATGGGCGAAGAGTAGGCCTTCTCTACATAAGTCTTTTGGTCGTAATTCTTAATACTGTCATAACTTCTATGGTTATCATGACTCTTATGGTTGTCATATCTCAGTTGACTCGGACTCTTTCCATAGCCCTCACTGTCATAACTCTGTGATTTATACATCGGTTTCTCATATCCATAGGGAGCGGAATAACTGAGACTGGCTTCGTATCCATCGCTGTCATCCTTCGAATATCCATAACTGGAAGGCATGGCATAACCCTTTCTATTGACGTCTTCCTTCGATTGTTTGTCATATCCGGAACTCTCGCTCTTAAGATCAGAAGTTCTTTGTTTGTAATCTTTTTCTAAGTCGTGATCTATCGATAACTGGTAATAGTCTTCGGCATTACATAAACCAATGATTGCTATCAGCGCTAAAAACTGTTAAAATGTTTATAAATTAGGAAATAAAAATTATGCATAAAATGTTCTTGCTCAGTTTAAAAATTATATTGGAATATATTGAAGTTTTCTAAATTAGCTAGGTTAGAGTGTTATTAAATATTTTACATGATATTATATTATTTTTTTATTTATTACAACATTTAAATAAAAGTTTAAAAATAGTCAAGATCCTATTTCTTATAAATTAGGTAATGAACTTTTGTTTTATCGAGGAATAAATAGAAATCATTTTTTTAATATTTAATGAATTCATTATTATTTAGAAAACGTTTTGATAAAAGAAGGGGTTAATTGGCCTTGATCATATCTCAATTATTAAAAGGTTATTTTCAACAAACATTTAATTTGAAAAATATTTAAAAAATGATAAAAAAAATTAATTTAACATTTTATCAATAATTTTATGTAACGAAATATTGGGGTAAAAGTGGTCTGAATTATGAAAAGATGAGCTAAAACTGGAAAACTATAATAAAATTTATGGGAATTTTTTTTGAGTTTATCTTTACTTCTAATAAACAGAAAAGAAATAAAAATAAAGAATTTATTTGAAAATTGAATTTCAAATAAGAGTTTAATAATATACAGTTCAGTACAAACCTTAATCATTTTGGAAATTGATATTTAAACCAGGAATCAATTGAATGAAAAGCTTTTCTCGTTTGAATAGATTTAAACACAAATAAAATATTTAATAGAAAAATGAATATTAAAATAAAAATTCTGATCTTTTGATGCGTTAACTCTTTTGCACACAAAAAGTCAAAATGAATTCAATAAAAAAGTTATGAAAATTTTATTAAAACTTTTGAATAATAAAAAGTTTTTTTTTCTTCACATTTGAAAAACGAAAGCACTCGCAAAGAGTTGTTGGAATAAATTAATCCACGAAATGATTTGAAAAAGTCTTTTGCCCTCCACTTAAATATCGGTCTATTAAAGAGCGGTTATTAAGTATTTCGTGAATATCCAGTGCTTTATAACTAAAGCCTCTGTTAATACACTTAACAACAGAACAGTAAAACTCTTGACTAAAGAGAATAAAGAATAAAAAACTTGATATTAATGTAGGTTTTAATGACTCATTTTTCGGAGAGAAAATACTTCTCAAATGAATATATTTTCCCCAATTTTATATTCTAATGAACTGTCGATCAAGTTTTATATCACTTGAGATCATCAGAACTGTTTAGAACTGTTTTCTTTTGATTGCAGTTTTCAGATACAGTTTGAACTGAATTTTTTTAGACCAATAGTAAAGTCGTTTTCTAAACGTTATTTTTTTGTGTGAAAATCAATTTTATCGCCAAAAGCTATGAAAGAGAAAGTAATCAATGGTTTGACCGGAAAAATACTGTTTAAAACTGTTATCCGAATCATTTTTCTTATGAGAGGAAATTCCTTTTGGTAACTAATCGATGAATTTTAAAAATATTCACACTTTTACTAATGGGAGGGATTGCCAAGGGCATTTTGTATAATTAGTCACTCTCACCAGTGCATTAGTTAGCACTTAAGTTATCTTGGCTAAAATCAATGACAGTTTAACCTAGGGTTAAAAGTTTTTCAAACTATATGTCAGACTAAACATGGTAAAAATATGATCTATTCCTTTTGTTATACCTTGGCTATTCATTTGTAATTCTAATTTTTGAATTGTATTTCCCTTTATATTTGTGTTCCCTATTTATTCCTATTTATTAATGATTCACCGGAAACATTGTGTATTCTTTTGTGCATGCTTAAAATTTTAATTAAATAAAAAATAGGTTTAATAATAAAAATAATTATGCTAGTTGCAATAATTAATAATTATATGTTTTTAGATTATATGGATTATAAACAATGATATTTAAATCTTTATTTCCGAACAATTTCCTTAAACTTGAACTAGATCAAACTGAAATTTTTCCATTAAAAGTCTGGTGAAAACACTTTTCATTAAAACTACAGTCGAACCACTTTTTCTTTAATTAATTTTTTTTCGTTAAGAGCTTTAAAATAATTAGTAACACATTATTTGATTAATTATACTAAACTAAAAATATCATGGTCATTTAGATAATAAATGGATACTTATTCCAGAAGTTTAAAGAGTGCTGTTCTATGCGCTCAAGTATTGCATATAAAGGAGTAAATAAATCTTAATTTTTTTGGACACAAACAGTGAAAAGACATTAATAATAGGATTTATTATGTTTTTAGTACTGAATATTCTTTTTATTGAAATAAATTTATATATCATTTGAAGTCATAATAAATAATAGTTTTATTATAAAATCATAACTTTAAGAGTCTTTTCGACGAAAGAATAAGTATTTCTTATATTACAGGACTTGAAATATGCCGTAATTTGAGTGTAAAACAAAGATTTTGTATCAAAAGTGTTGAGAAACTGAACTTTTGATAAAAATATGGATTTGAAATGAAATGAAAAAAAACATTTGTTATTCATTAAGTGTTTGACATATAATTCAAATGTTAATCAAAATGTTATTTAGTATAAGAGTTTAGTAAAAGTCATATTAATTTATTTGTTCCGGTTTATAATGGTTTCACTTATACCTTGTTTATCTTCAGGGCTGATAGTGTTCTGAATCATTTTACTTTTTTTCAGTTGTTTTTCTATTTAATTAAAAATAGTTTTGAATAGACATCCAATTAATTTCGGTTTTTCTTCTTGAGATGTTCAAGAGTATAATGAAATCCATCATCTTTTATTTTTGCTTGTTCCTTTCATTTTGTTCGTGCTAGATCATTATGCTTTGGGAATATCATATAAGTTTTAGCCCAGGGATAGACAATCAACAGACAATCATTTTTAATAACAAATAATTAGAGTTAATTATAGGTAAATCATGAGAATTTGGAACAGTATCAAACTATCTTGGTACGAGCAAGATATTTTGCATAATTACCTAGTAATTTATAATTGTTTTGAACAATTAAACATGTTAATGAATAATAATTTTAATAAATAACTTAATAATATAATTAAATTTTAAGTTAAAAATAAAATGAGTTTAATTTTAAATATGATCATGGAAAAATTATATTGGTACACATTTAGAATTGAATATACCTTGCTCATTCTATAAGTGAAACATTCCATAATAATTTATGGCCAATAGTTTCATATTTAAGAAGATTTTTCACTCTTTTATTTAAAATATGTGTTAAATATTTGAGTGAAAAATATTTAAATGTATTAAAACTATTGTGTTTTGTGTGCTTTGAATTTGAATTTAATTAAACTCTTCGTATAATAAGAGATAAACAAAAAGTTATCTCTTTTTTCCCAAACATTCTAATTGTTTTCACTTCAACTAAACAACTCATTAATCATTGATATATTCAAATGAATGTTTAGTATCTTTTTTCGATGATTTAACCTGGTATTAACAAGATATTTAACTGAAATATTACTTATTTTATTATTAATTGATTATTTGTATTAAATTGTATTTTATATTATGTACTAGGATGTTTTTTAATTCTCTTTTATCCGTCTTATATATATTTTAAAAATAACCTTATATAGTAAAAGTTATCTTGATCATAATTATTAATAATTAAAATCCATTAATTGAGGGCAACCTTTTCTCATTTGTTGAATAAACCTTTTCTTTAGTTTTTTCTTTTGTTTTTAATTTTTTTCTGATTTTAAAAATTATTTAATTAAAAGTAAAGAGATTTTTGTTTTTCAAATATTTCTTAAGAGTTTATCAGTAAATGTGGTTTATATTAATACTCTTTTAACTTTTATATGATTTAATTTAATTAACTTAATTATAGTTCTAGGAATTGTTTTTTTCCTAGTTCAAAGAAATATTTTACTAGGTTATTATTTAAGTATTTAAATCTTAAGAAAATTAAGTGCAAAAATGGAAATTTTATAATAAATACACTAAAAATAGAAATTATTTTGATGTTTGCAATAATTATTTCAACTAAATTATTGAATAGAAATAATTATTTCGAACTTTAAAACAATTATTTTGATTTAAAACAATAAGTGTTTATTGCATTTGAATTATAGTAAAAAAAAAGAAAATAATAACAAATAGTAGTCGTTTAACAAATTAAGCTATCAATAACTTAAGTATTTGATTAGTCTTACTGTAATTATTAAAAATAGGTATATAAGTTATATTTTACTATATCTTTTCCAAGGATGGCTACAGGGGTTATAACCCTATACCCTTCTGTTCTGAAAAGTTCCGGTAGATATTTAAGAATTTTAGAAAATTTCAGGAAAAAATGCGAAAACACCCCAAATATGTCCAAAAGCTGAGAAAAACATAAAAATAGAAAACTTATAAATGCATAAAAAGTTGAATTTACAGTTTTTAAGTTTTATTTAAGAATTTGAATTTAGAAAAAAGGTATAATTCAAGTGAAAACTTAACAAAAGGGAAAAGTTTCAGAAGTTTCTAATTAATATAAAATGAAATTATTTTTAAAAGACTGTATTTTTTTAAAAAAAATGTCGAAATTTTTCAATAAATACCTTTTAATAGAAGCAGGGATGGCAAATAGGGGGGTATTACCCGTATACCCCCCCCCCTGGAGCGAAAAATCGCCAAAATACCCCCCCTG
>JAQIXI010001868.1:0-11961 GCA_034700165.1 Galumnidae sp. Gr-Ori-00277 | reverse complement strand
GCTCATCCGCAAGTTAAAGAAGTTCCCTTGTAAGACGATCTGATTGCAAATCTGAAATCAAAATGAGCTTTTGACCAAGTTAGAGATTTAAAAAAACCATAGTCAAAATCTTTGAAAGATTATTCAAAAAGAAAGATAAATTTCAAACTTTAGCAAGGTGATTAGTAATATTGAGTACTTATGAGTAAAGCAGGGATGGCAAAAGACCTCGATCTATAGGGGGTATACCCCCCTGGAAGCCAAAAACCTCAACAGACCTAGTGTCTGTCCATAGACGTAATGTTAAGTTTTCAAAATTCCAGGGGGGTATTTTGCCAAATTCTCGGCTCCAGGGGTATTTTAAAATACCATTGAAATACTCCCCTATTTGCCATCCCTGGAGCAAAGCCAATTGATAATAAAATCCCTTTTGATTTCTATATAAGTTTATTCATTAGTTGAATCGAATTTAACAATTTTCATTCATATTAAGTATGACGCTAAGCAGCTTTTGAAAATGACCATGTAGTTTTTCATTCTTACTTATCCATGAAATTTTCAAAAAACTAAATTTTATTCGAACTAAAATATAATAATTTATTATTAATAAAAGTTTAGATCAAATTAGTAAAAATCAGGGATTGCCAAATTCCGGAATACACACCTAGGAGAGCAAAATCGGCAAAATACCCCCTTGGAGAAGGAATTGGTAGCCCTCTATCGAAAAGAAGAACAATCGAGAAAAAATTGAGACAAATCGGGAAAAAATAGTGAAAAATCAGTTAAATAGCTGTAAATAATAAGACAAACCAAAGAAAACTACAAAAAACTGCGTAAAAGGACGTGTCGGAGTTACACTTAATTTACTCAGAATTTAATGAAAATTTATATACTAGTACAGTTTAGCAGGCCAAATAGGATTATTAAGGAATTTTTTTAAAATATTGAAAAACAAAAAAGTTATGGGCTGTCATTGGTGACCCCCCTCAAATTTTTTAATCATTACGTATCATAGCTTTGCTATTATTTTATACTTAGATAATCATCAAAATTAAATAACTTTTCTTCAAACTCCGACAACTCCTTTGAAGTTTTGGAGCGAACTTTCGTAAATTGTGGTAAAAAAGTCATTTTTTGTCAATAATTCTTAGTTTTTTGCTTCAAAAGTAATAAAATACGTTAAATATGAGTGAATTGTATGTATTTATAAGGAAAAACACCTAAAAACAACTTAATATGGGTTTTATAGCCATTTTAGTGATTTTTCAAAATACCCCACCCTTATATCCCCCCTTGAGTCGAGACCTTTGGCCATCCCTTGCAAAAAATAGTAAGTTTTTATCATGTACTCTTTATAATATGCAAATGAGATAATTTTGGGTCAATTCTAAGGTAAGCTTTGAATTGACTCAAAAACAAAATGTAATGAATTATCGGATCTCTAATAAGTTCTTCAGAATTAAATCATTCATTAAAAAGTATTATGAATTTATTAGAGATGTTATACTCTGTAGAGTATACTAAAGATATTGTTATAATTTTATACTTTTATAAGTATAGTATATTATATTAAAGTACAAATAATCACTTAATCTAAATCTTATTTCTCTTTAAGTTTAAAATATTTTATCTTTGGATCAATAGATTTGAAATAATTATTATATAATTACTATAAGTTATACAAAGTATTAATATTACTTAAATCACTTCTATATATTAATAACTGATCCAAAGTTAAAACCAGGTTTAAAGACCAAAGCCTTTGTGTATTGAATTAATAGGTGAGTCCCCAAGGATTCCAAAATTAGATATACACTTTAACAAGACTTTACCGTCAATGACCTTACATACCTTAAAATATTGAAAGGATTGAAAATATTATTTAGTTGTTCGACAGAATTGACTCATATTTTTAATATACATATTATAAATATTATAAAAATTCTGATATATTATAATATTTATATGATATAAATCAGGAATTCTCAAAGAATCACATGGGTGGAAATGTATGCTTGTAATTATTGAATGCAATGACCATATTGACCACATACATATATTGACCAATAGCTAGATTCAAATTAACCAATACATTTTTAAAAACAAAATTGAACCCTTTTACTATTTTATCAATGAATACTTTTCTTACTCATTCAAATAATATTGTTTATGAATAGTTTTTATTGTGCTTGCTCATGCCTCATAGAATACGCACAAATTTGATTCAAAATCTGATTCTTTGAGAAATGGCTCATATGAATTATATCAGGGATGGCGAAAGGTCTCGATCCTAGGGGGGTGAAATGGTTAAAAATACCCCTCCCTAGAGCAAAAAGCTCGACAGACCTAGTGCTCCATAGACGCTAATGTTAATGGTTCAAAATCCTAGGTGGGGGGTATTTTGCCAATTTTGCTCTCCAAGGGGGGTATTCCGGAATACCCCCCTTTCGCCATCCCTGATTATATGATATATTTTTGGCCTCATTTTAAAAATTAAAACTAAATTTACACTAAAACTGATTAAATTAAATGACAAAATAGAAATGGAATACACATTAAATAAATAAGGTATCGCTGGTATCGCATAATTTTGATACACTCTGTAACCTAAAATCTAGAATTAAGAACCTTTTATGGTAACAAATTATTCAAAGAAATCAATTTTTGCAATAAATTTGGTGAAATGAGTGGTAATAATGAATTGGTAATCCCTATAGACATAACTTATAATGTGATTATTAGCTCAAATGCTAAACTTTAATCCCTATATATTGAAGAGATATTTAGTTAATGAAACGAATCTAAATTGAGTTCGATTTCATAAGTAAGTTGTTTGCTAAAAGTCTTACCTTAATAAGTGATCTTACACAATTATTACATTATATTATAAGTATATGAAACGAGTCATCGAAACATTTATAAATAAATGAAAATTTTATAAAATTTCTGCGATTCTTAAAATATGACAAATAAAATGTTTTTTTCTAAAGATTTAGAGATTTATTGATTTTTACTAATATTTTTATTAATAAAAATGTTTAAATGGAATTAATTAAATGGAAATATTTCTCATCGCTAATAATTCTCAGAATTGCTTATAAAAGATATATTTTAATAGATTATTAATTAAATATATAAATGGAGTTAATGCTAACTAATTGTCATTACATTAATAACCAGGCATGGCCAATAGGGGGGTATTTCAAAATTCCCCCTGAGACACAAAAATCGTCAAAATACCCCCTGACGCGTGAAAACTTTAACATTACGTCTATGGACAGGCACTAGGTCTGTCCAGGTTTACCAAAATACTTCCCTCTGAGACCCCCCCTGAGATCAAAACCATTGGCCATGTCTGTTAATAACTCATTACTGATAAACAGGTATATTATAAATGATAGTCTATTTCATTGATAGATCTTTAAATGAATAAATAATTAAATTTAGAGTTTATAACAAATGCATAGAAAGTGTGAAAAATAAAATAATTTTCTGCTTTTTAGTTGTTATTAAAACTGTTGAACATTAGAGCCATTCTTTTCTTTAAATTTAATTTAAATATTATATTAGAAAATAAATGTTTTGTCATTTTGTTGATTCAATTATCTCTGGTTTAAGAAAAATATTAAATATATTTAAAGGAATAAACATTACGAATGGCATCTTCATGTTCTTGTTCATTTGTTCATTTGACAAACTTTCTATTTAAATCGTTATTAGAAAAGAATTTGTAAAATAAACCAAATACGAGATCTTCGAAGTCAATACTTGGGATCACTTTTGGGGGAATAGATTCAGGGGTTGAGGGGTAAGAGTAGAGATGAAAGCAAAAGTATAGTAATACCAATACAGGAATCGAGTCGAGTCTAGTCGAGTGGTTCACTGATCGAAATAAACTGACAAAAAAAGTTATATAAATAAACAATTGAATAGTTGTTCACAAATTTATTTTCTTTGAGTTTCTCAACAATTATTAGAACTAAAGTTTTGGCTCTAAATTATCATATTATCGATGATATAATGCTATGAATGCGTTCAAACCTTTATCTTATAATATTATGACAATTGCTTTGATAATTACGGAAAACAAATATTTGAGAGGAGACTATTTGTCGCTCAAAATTAGTATAAATCCATTTCGAAATAATGGTCCCATTCTTTTGCTTAATACTTGAGACCAAAACTAGAGATTAATCTAAAAAAATTAGTGACACAAACATCCGGAACACAAAAAGAAAACTTTTGTCTATTTTGTCTCTTTTTTGAGTCTTTCTGTCTTCACTTTTATAAAAGAATTTGATTATATTTTCAATTAATATTACATTTCTTTTCTCTTTAAACAAATTAATGTAACGATGAATGGATTTTTTAATTAAAGAATAAAAATATCATTACTTAAGATATAAATGATTTGGGAATATATCTTAAATCTAATTAAAATTTGAATTATATATATATAAAATTTATATAAATTATATACAATCGCTGACAAAACATAGTGAACGCGATTTTCTTGAATAAAATCTGAATAAAAAGGAATATAAAAATTCCCTTTAAGTTGCAACTTTGAAATTTTCGCACCATTATAAATATATTCAAAAATATTTAATAGCTAGTATATTTTTTTAGTAATTTATTTATAGGAAATGTGAGCATGCAAATTGAAAAAATTTGGGAATCTAAAATTGATCTTGCTCAAAATTTACTGAACCCATTTCTTTGAAACTTGGTAATCTGAAGCTTATTAACACTATAAAATTAATTCCTAAATTTCATTGAATTATCTCAAGTAATTCCAAATTTATTACCATTAAAGTGATTATCCAAGGTATTTGTTTAAAAAACAATGGCTTAAATTTCAATGTTTTTAAAAAATTTATTTGTATATAAATTTATTTAACCGATATAAATTTGAAACTATTTGAGATAATTCAACCAAACTTGGTAATTAATTATATAATTTTATTTAGCTCCAAAGAAATGGGTTCAGTACATTTTGAACAAGATCAATTTTAGTTTCCCAAATTTATAGATCTGCAAAGTTGACAAAAAACAAAAAGTATTGAAATTCGTTTGATTTGCAAGTACCAAATTTTTCTAAAAGCATTAAGTATTCTTTGAAAGAATTACATATAATTTTTAAATGTTTTATATGAAATAAATATAATATATTATAATAAATAAATTAAAGTATAGCTTAAAATACTTTTTATGGAATAAAAATTCAAACTATAGTTTAAAAGTATAAAGAATTTTGTTGTAAACAAACTTTTTGGACGGACTGTTAGTTACAACAGTATAAATGGTATCTATTAGAAAGTAAACGGGTAAATTTTCTTTATTTGTTTACTATCAAGATACTTATTCCACAGTTGCCATTAAGATTAAAGTTCGAACTTTTGAACCCGTCAGGGAATGGAAGAGAAGGGAGTGGTTTCAATAAGGGAAGGGAATGGATTCCTTTTCAGTTATGGCTAAACCCTTAACCCTTAATACTTGAGTACTTTATACAATGACTCAATTGAGTAAATAAAGAGCCCTACAATTAAACGGATTTTTAAAATATTTATTTTGAAAAAATTGTTTAAATTATTTCAAGTTTTGATTTAAATTAAAACAATTGATTTAAAATTTACTTAAATTATTAAATGCGTTTATTTCTGTTACATTTCTAATAGTTTTAATTTTAAGGGAAGGAAAGAGTTTGGAAAATTTTCTTAAGGGAAGAGAAAGGAAGGGATTCCCTTTCATTAAATATCTAAGGAAAGGGAAGGGTTGGAAAATTTGTCAAAAGTTCGAAATCTAATTAAGATAATTTGAAATTTCCAAGGTGATTTTGTTTATGAAAATTCAATATTTGAAATATAAAAATAATTTTTATATATAAAAAGAAAAGTTTTATTGAGGATATCGTTACCATTAGAAAAGGGTTTATGTCTTTATATTAAATAGAATTTTGAAATTTTATATAAATTAAATTTAGAGCTCATATGAGCCGAAATTTAATTAAAACAATCATTAAATTAAACATTAAAATAAGGTTTTAGAGACAAATTAAAAAATCACTACATTTATGAATCATTTACTTTTAAATTAAAGAATTGCAGAACTATTCAGCTCTAAAAGAGAGCACAGAATTGAATGTCTTTGAAAGGAGTATTATACCAAAGCTTAAGATAACGAAAATGGTTTCATTTTTCGACTTTTGGTGGTTTCCTATTGGACTCTATTTCTTGTTAGCAATAAAAGCATTGATTCTGAAGAATATCTTAATTCCGAGAAATTCCTGTTTCTCTCAAAAGGCTTTTCATTAATTTCATACAAAACTAACATTTCTTAAAGAAAATTCGAAATTTAGTTCTTTTCAGTTTTTATCCGTTTTTGGAAATTATTACAATTTATTATAATTTCTTAACATTTTTTGTCATTTTTAGTCATTTCTAATCAAATGATTCTTTGTTTTCATAATATTTCTAATATACAAGAATTTCAACAAATTTTTAGATTCATTTCTTACTTAAAATGTTAGTAAATATTAAAATACTTTAAATTCATAAGAATTTCAATTTTTTTGTGTTTTGATTTTCCATAGAATGAGTCATGAAATTAGTTATCATTACTATTAAAGTCATTAATGGTCTATAATTATATAATTCCTTAAAACCAATATTAGAGTCTAGGCAGAAATTATTGCTAAAATGCTATTAACGAATTGTATAACAAATCGAAAACAATTGAGAATAAATAGTATTAATCGAAATTAGAATCAAATTTGACTTAATACAATTGGTTAAACACTAATTTATTCTGTTTTTAGAAGTATTTAATGATCACTAATTTCAAAAATTCAGTAAATGTTGCTCGTTCACATGAATTATGAAATTATTAAATTCTTTTATATTAGTTGGGCGAAGAATTTATATAATAAATAGTTGATAGATCATTAATTGGTTCAATTAGTATATGTGTTCTCATTTACTTTATTAATATCTATGTAATCCTTATAATATTCATTTGATAATTAAAATATTGTTAATTCAATCCTATTATTTGTTGAAATAAATATAAAATATTTGATAAGAAGTAAAAGTTAACTCTTGAGATCGATTCAGGAAATGTTGAGTCTCTTGTCTATCACTTCCAGAATTTGATAGATTTTAATAATAATACTTTATTTATCATTAAAGCATTTGTAAGCTTTGTTTCAAAAGAGATGCCATTTTTGAGGACAATTTTCCGTAACATTTGTCAAAAGATTTAGGGAATCGTTTAATAAATTCATTGAAATACAGCAAAAATTAAATGTAATCCTCGAAATTCAATTGAAAGCTCTTGCAATGGAAAAAGGGTGTCATTCTGTTTTAAAGTCACTTATGAGTCATAAATTATGCAAAAATTTTTGACTTGGTGATTTTGCTTTGCGAAGACTTTCATTTGATTTTTGCTATAATTCTTTGTTGATTCAATACTATCAGTATTTTATAGATGAATTGTTTGCGATCAATACTTTGTTTATACTATCAATACTTAACATTAATGATTTGTATTGGTCATATTTTACTTGTTAATTTATTGTTTGCATTGGAATTAGTGATTATTTAATAGTAATGGTTAGTTAATAGTACTGATGCTTAATACTATAGATTGTGAACTGTATGTCATTTTGATAAACAATTTTACTAAAAATTTTCTACAAATTTATAGCGAAAAATAAGTCTTCGCCTCAAATTAAGTTCAATTTAATTAAGTTTTTAATTAATTCAGAGAATAAAATATAACCATTTCTTAGCATTTGCTCAACACTTGCTTTTGGGTATTAAAACAGAAAATGTTTGAAATGAAAAATAGTTTTTCTCTTAAAAATGATTCTTAAATTATATTCTCTTCGAATAAATGTTGGATTCATTTACGAATTGCTTTTAAATTTTGAATCACTTTTTGTAATAAATTTAGATAAATGTTTATCAATAAACAGAAAATCGATGAAATAGCAGTTATTTGTCTCTTCTCTAAATTAAATCCAATTTTCATGAGATTTGCATTAGTTCTGCATGAATGCAGAATGTTGCATGATCATCAAAAATTTCAATTCCATAAACCATAAATACAATCAATTGTTTAATGAATTGTGAAAATAACAGAATTAAAGATAAAAATTGAGACAAATTCTCAGATTTATAACAAATAAACAATAATTGAGAGTTTTATTTATATTAAATAAAAATATTGTTTTGAGAGTATTATGAAATTAAAATGTTTTTGTCATAAATTGATTGTCGTTTTATTGTTCACTAAAACCAATAATTTTTTTCTGAGAAATATTTGACTTAAAAATTGTGATAAAAATCGAAATAAAATTGATTTTCGATAAAAAAAGTTATGAAATATTAAAATATTTGGTAATAAAAATGTGTTGTCTCTCACTTATATCACTGGAAGTGGAATCGTTGTCCTCATCAGCGAAATGATTGTTTTCATTTTCATTAACATTAGCCAAGAGGTGAGTTGAGTGCTGTCGTTCTTCGAGGAGACGATTGAAGTAATGGGTCGCGTATTCCAAGAGATCTGTCGGTTTGTTAACCAAAACACTTACAGTAAAGTCAAGCAAAAGATTGGTGAGCTCTGGCGGTACTTCATAACGGCTTCGATTCATATCGATAGTGGTGTCCAACATATGTCTAAAACTGGAGCATCACTACAATGAGAAGACTCATCACTTTCTTTATTGGCGACACCTTTTCTCTACAGATATAATCCAAAGCATAGGTTTTCCAAAGCATTAAAACAATTGAATGCGATTTCGTTGAGATTATTATTAACGCGATTTCTATTCAAACTTTTAATCAAAAGTTTAATTCAATTAAATCATTGCTCTTCTCATGAAATCCCGATTTAATGGCTCTGAAAAAACGGATCAATTCATCGACACTTTGAATAAATCAAATAAATCATTGGTTTTTTCAACAGACAAGAAGAACAGGGCGTCCAGGGATGCAAAGAGCAGAGTATCTATTGATTTATAATATGCACAGCACTCACAGATCTGTTGGAATGACTCATGATTTTCAAAACAGATTCACTGATATATACGTCTGCGCCGAAAAATATCGATTTTATAACCGAACCGTTGCTTACAATTCCAACATTTCTTTAATTCTTCCTCAGGTCAGCGATGCACAGAATGGGGGAACTCATACTGTGCTCTTCTCATATTAACTTTCAGTTAAATACTATATTCACAAACATTTCTCAAAAATACGATATAAACAATATATTCGACTCAAAATATAATTGAGTTGAAAATCTATCAAAATGAACCTAGCTTCATTATTTTTATATAACTCTGATCCTAAAGTGAGTCTGTGTTTCATTGGTTTCTACACAACGGAAACCATTATAAGGAATCTGATTCTACAATAAGTGTATTATTGTATAAAAGCATTCAAAGATTTGGCGATAACTGATTCGCAATTCATTATTCACTATAAGTTCGGATCCCATTTACAGATCAAAAGAAATACTTTGATCTTAAAAATAGACCACAATTTGTGAAATATTTTTTATTTTAAATATTTTCTTAAAAACTTTGATTTCGTAACACAAATAAAAATATTTTAAAAGCAATTCTAGAAAAACACTATTTATTGAGAGTTAAAGAAAAAGTCGATCGTCTTCTGTGCTTTGGATGACTTTGTTTTCATTCTTTTGGAACTTTGGTTTCCTTTATTTTTTTCATTGACTTTAGAGTCAGAAAAGGCTCGTTTCGTGACTTTAGAGTTAGGCGTTGATTGATTGCATGCTTTCGGTACTTGAGTCAGTTCCTGACACTTGTCTTTATTTAAGCACATATCGATGTGACGGTTAAGTTCGTCGTTGTCTTTGAATGTGATGTGATTACAACAGACGGGACACATATAGTTAACCGTCTCTTTATTCGCACCAACGCTTTCGTTGAGTAAATCAAATTCGTTATCGATTTGATCAAACATTTTATTGGAGTCATTAGAGTCTACGAATTGTTCGTTTGTGAGACTATCGCTTAGCATTTGTCCGATACAATCGTTTTCATGATTTTCGAATAAATCTTTTAATTGAAATTTTTCGGAACAAACGGAACACTCATAAAATTCTGAGTCATAAATAGGATTTTGAAAACAATGATCACTCGATTCTTCGGTTTGTATTTCTGTTCCGTTGTTAATATCATCCTTTATTTGGTGGGAATCGACGCACTTTTTGTTGTTGTCTTTAGTTATAGAATTGAATATTTGAGATAAAGTCAATTGTGAAGAACTTGTATTTGTTTTTGAGTCATTACTCTTAAGATTAGAAACTTTAAGACCAATTAATCGATATTTTTGACAATTGATTGGAGTGTTTGAGAGTTCAGTTTCTAAAAGTTTTTTTGCGACATTCAATAGAGTCTCTGAATCTGAGGTATAATAAGGAATAGTTTGAGATTTGAGCGTCACTTCAAAAGTAATTTTTTTCAATTTAATGGTAATTGTTTTGCAGCTCTCATTTCTTTCATTCAAATCAGAAGATAATTCTTCGCTCAAATCCTGCAAATGTTCACAAATTGCTTTGAATTCAGAGACCTGAGGAACAGTTCGCTCAGAACTTATACTTTTTCTCGAGTCTTCATCCCTTACAATACGAGTGGTTCCGATTCCTAAACCATATCTGAGATAACTTTCAAAATTAAAATTACTAAAAGCATATCGAATGACATCTCGTTTATGCCATAAATCTTTAACTTTTGTTATATTAAGTGCTGTCAAATATTGAGCCCTAACGGGTCCGATACCACATATTTTTCGAACCGGAGTATTTTCTAAAAATTCTTCGATTTCAGTAATATTACCCCGAATCATATGCTGACCATTTGGTTTATTTACATCCGAGCAAACCTTTGCAATCATTGAATTGCAGGCAATGCCAGCGCTGGCACTCAATTCAGTTTCATTAAGTATTCGTTGTCTTAAATTTGTGACAATTTCTGCGGCGAAATCCCATAAAAAGTGAGGCAATTCTTTGATGTCTTTGAGTGAAGTTTTGTCGAAATCTTTGTTTTGTTGACAATAGAGTTCTATCGTATAATCGGTTAAATCGATATAACACTCGTCTAAACTCATACAACAAAAGTTTGGATCGAATTCTCCGATGATTTTCATCACTTCTTTGCTTTCTTTGGAATAACTTCCAGAACTATGTTTAATAAGAATGAGTTCCGGACATAACTTTTTGGCCAAAATTCCGGGCATTCCCGGCCTTAAGTGACAAAAGGATTAATCAATTGAAGGCTTCGTTAATAAATTAAACGAGAAGTTAAGACATACAGACCTGACGCCAAACTTTCGGGCGATATAATTACTTGTGGCCAACATTTGGTCCGATCCAACGGCAATTGGTTTGTGAGCCAACTCTGGTTTGTGTTTGATCTCAACGGCGGCAAAAAACATGTCTAAATCGATGTGAACTATAATTCGCGTCAAATCACGTAAACTCTCAATACTTTTTGCTGAAATGTCTGCCTCTCGAAGACATTGACTTCTTTGCCATTCAGTCATTTTTTTGATTCGTTTCATCATTTGATTAATGTCTTCATCTATTCGTTGCTGTCTTTTGGTTTGAAAAGAATGAAAATTAGATCCATTACTCCATTCGTGAATAACGCGATTAATAGAGTGTGAGTCGAGTCCACTCATTCCCGCCTTATTTGCGTTTATATTCATAATCGTCGGACCAAAACTCGACGGCTCTGAAGACTCTGACTTCATCTCAAAATCATTATTTTCATTAGAATTGGTTTCCATTTCAGACAATTTTGTTTTATTCAATCAAATCATTAAAAATTGAAAACAAATATTTTGTCAAAACATTTGTTTTGATTGAAAACATGTGTTCATAACATGAGTGACAGTTAGTGTCGATGACATCACTCGACATACAATTCAGAACTTATGTTAACTTTTCAGACAT
>JAQIXI010001867.1:0-11963 GCA_034700165.1 Galumnidae sp. Gr-Ori-00277 | reverse complement strand
ACCTAGATTATTTCATTTATTTTAGAATTGTTTCATAAAATTGAATTAATTCTATACTTTTGTACAAATAATTTATTAATCAAGCAATTTTTTCGAATAACCTAATATGTGCAATTATCTTGGTAAATTTTTTCTGTAGATTATTTTGTTAATTGATAATCTTGATAATATAAAAATTTCAATTTTAAACCATTTTATTATGAAATTGTTATTACTTAAAGTAACAAGGCCAATACTAAAAATGTTATTGAGTTTTAAAACTGTAAACTTATCTTTTAATTTTAATTTATTTATCCAACTTTTCATTAAAATTGAAACTTAACTACAATTTTTGGTTTATAAGAAGTCTTACATTATTTAATGGAATTTTAATTTATTTTAATAATATCTCAAAGATATATATATTTTGAAAATATAACTTGATAACATTCAATTATTACTAATATCTAATATTTAATAAATAAATTTTAATGAATAGCATATATTGCTAATCGATCATACCTTCTCCTAAAAATGAATTAACTAGTTTAGTTTATTTAAATTTATTGTTATAATTAATTTTCCTTAATTACAAAAAACAAAACAATTAATAATTTTTGGCGATTGTGCAAGATTATATTATTACTCAATTCTTAAAATAATTCCTAAAAACTGTAATTTTAGCTTTCTATCTAGATTGATTATATCAAGTTTAACAAAATATTTTACTGTATAGTATTCACAGGTGAATTTAATTAAAATAAACTTTTCTTAAAAATTGCAAACTAATCATACTAACTAGCAAACTACCTTGATAAATTTTTTTTTATTCAAAACCGATATTAAATAAATAAAAGCAAAGTGAGCAAGTTCAAATTTAGAATGCAATATAAATTGTGTGATAAAAAGAAGAGCTCTACAGACCTGTCAATCATAGACTGACTCTTCAATAGTTGTTTGTTTGGATTATTTGAGTCCAATTCGAGATTCTGTGAACTTCTGCTGACTTTATCGATAAGACTATCGTTTTTCTCAACACTAAAGTTAACGGTTTTGTTGTGCAGTTCAAGCATTCGTCGCACAAATCGTGTGTCGTTGTGTCTTATGGCCCGTTCCAGTTGTTCGGCCTCAACGGTCAGGTCATTTATAGATGAGGCCAGACTTCCCTGCAATGAGTTGAATGATGGACTCAGGGCTAGTGGTGCGCCCCAACCATAATAACTTCCGGTGCCATTAAAATTGTGGACAGAAAGTGTTGTGGGCGATGGCGGAGGCTTTGATGAGAGGGACTGTTTGGCGCACAGCTTTTGAAAATGTGGTGTTCCCACTGATTGGGCCGCTCCGGGCGTTGTGGAAGACTCCGGGATATTATCACTGGAAGAGGCTTTCGATAGGCTTTCGGCGGGGGATATGGAAAACTCGGGCGGAATTGGCGGACCCACAGTTAGTGTTGTGGGCCTATTGGGTGACGTCTGTGCACTTCCATCGCTGGCAATACACGTGGACTCCGGTTTGTCACTGATATCACTATCGATATGAATACTTATGGGCACATCTTTACTATTATTCTGTACTACAATTTGATCAGAAAAAGGCACAAATGTTTTCCAATTCATTGAGGAATTCATTTGTCTAAAAGTCATTGAATTCCTTCCATTCTTTGCATTAGTTGAGGTCAGGTGTTGTTCGTCTACCCCTACCTTTGTCTGTGCCATAGACTCAGAATAGGATTGAAGTGTATTTTCACAAAAGTTGAACTTATTTTGCAATTCATTTAATTCATTAGTTGAATGTCTGTCTTCGGTGTTGTGTTGATCACCGCTAATAACTTTCATCTCTTCATTGACTGTTGTTTTAGTAGTGGTTGTCGTCTCTAATACTCGAGTGAATTCTGTGCTCGACTTGTGTTTAGTGACTGTCATCTAAATAAATGTGACATAAAAATGAATTTCTCTCTCTTTTTACTCTATAAACAACTATTCATCGATTACTATTGATATGAGCAAGATATATACCAAAAATATTATTATAATTCAAGCTTGTTAATTTGAATAATTTGACTTTAAAACATAGCATGAGCATTATTTAATTTATTTAAAAACTTTAATATAATTAATTTATTTATGAGTTATAAACTGTATTATAAGCTTAATTTTTTTTAAAAATATTATCTAGATTATGTATAGTTATTAACGGAACTATACGAATGGATTCACTTTTTATATATTATGAAATCAAATTAAAGATGATCAAGGTTATTGCAAAAGCATCCGAAAAAAATGTATGCATTTGTAAATAATAACAATAAAATTTTCTTGCTAAAATAAACTTAAATGAATCATGATTAAATTTGGATATTTTAAAGACTGTAACTTAATCTATTTTATTAAGAAAAATAAAATTCGATATTAAATTATATTTACTGGGTGCTTGTTCGCTGTTATTTTTTTTATTGCAAAGCAATAAATGAAATCAGAAAATTTTAAATTTCATAGAGTTAAAATTATTAAACTATTAAAACTTTACCTAACACTAGAAAATATTTTTCATAAAATTACCTAGTTAAAATAAATTATTTATTATTTCAATAACTAGTTTTTTTTACGGATAAGGCCACAGTTAGTGTAGCCCAACAGTTAATAAAAACCCAATCACAGTGTTTACACTAATATAAATTTTTCTCTAGGGATAGTTTGACAGATTTTCATTTTTTTTAACGCTAGGGAGCGCCTTCGGCGCTCCCACTTGACACGAAGTTAGAGGTTCGTATACCCTTCTATAAGCAAAAGGTTTGACTTCAATAGCCCTTATGGTTCAAAAGATATGAAACTTTTTCGTTTAAAAGCGATTTTTCGATATTTTCGATATAATCACGTGATTGGATACAACCTTTTGATACTTTAAAATTTAAGTTATAGTGAGCAGTATTTAATGGTTTTGGTTTCATTTTATTTGCTTTTATAATTTAGGAGAAAATGAGGTTCAAAATTTTCCCGCCAAAACAGTTTACGCCCTCTGGTGGCTCCCCTTATGTAATGAGCGATTTTTACCTAGAGACATTCCTATCCTACTTTTGAAAGGGCTATCGATTGGCGTTGGAATTTCTGAGGTAGCGAAAAATCCCTACTTTTCAGAAATTATTTCTATAGTAACTGTTGGCAATAAATACTATTTAATTTATATAACAGTAATATTCTTGATTTTCTATAAATAAAACAATGGACAAAAGTAACTTTAATTGCAATTAAATCCCAAAATAAAATTGAACATAGTAATAGGGTAATTGTATTTTTATTTAATATTTATTTACAGTAACGAAATTAATGCAAAAATCAATTAACTGTGCAGTGAATCTATATTTCAATCATTATTTAGAAAAATAACTTTTTAATAACGAATGTAAACTTTCGATTGAAATTAATTTAATTGTTAGTCGAATATCCTATGGAATCAAAATAGTTTTTTAACAAGATTATCTTAAATTGAGCAACTAGAATAAACTACATTTATAAATTGTTTAATATTATTTTAAAAAATAAGAATAAATGAACATGCTACTTTATTCAATGAATAATTTTATATTTAAATAAATTAAATGATTAACAAGGTAATATTAGTAAAAAATACTCCGTATTTTAACCTATTCTTATTAAAAATAGGCTCACCTAGCTGATTTGAAAAATTAATTAATAAAGTTCAATATTTTCTCTAATTTTGATTATTGTTTATAATCAAAATATAAACTAGCCAAAGAATTTTAACTTTATTGTATATATTATTTATAAAATAAATAAATTTTTTAAAAATTTATAAAGAAAATTTGCTTGGTTATTTTAAAAGTTACTTAACTATTGAAACCAGCATTAAAGTTATTTTATGACTTTATATAAACTTTTATCATTTATGAGATATTGTTTACAGTTTGCAATAAATAGTTAAACACAACAAAAAATATTAAATATTTCCTGGAATGCAATTCAATTAGCTAGTTATCTGAAATTAACTTGCAACAACAAAAAATAACACTATTACGAGACACAGATAAGAGAATGAGGTATTTTTCCCCTATTAATTCTGTTAAACAAGATAAATGATCTGATATGGGATGATATATTATACTCTTGATAAATTAGAACTCACTGTGTATACCTTGGTGACTTTATTACTTTTTCTTATAAAAAAGTTATATTTTTATTTTCAATTCCAATAAAACACGAAATGTTGGGACACATCTCTTCTGATAAATATATGAATGAATTGATTGTAAATGAAATTTGAGAATAAAGTAAAAAGAAAGAGAAAAATAAGAGAGAAATAAGAGAAAGAAAATATACAAAAAGAAAAACAAATTATATAAGGAATGGACAGCAAAGCCATCAATAATTGAACGCTTTAGTGGACACACATCTGACAAAGATTTTAAGAGTGAACTAAATATGAGTTAAGACATGAAAGACATTCGAAGCATATTTTCTTCGACAGCAGTTACTGTCAGAAACATTGATGACTGTTATCTCATAACGTATGTATAGCCAGGTGTGCACTCAGCACAACATAATATACCATTAGAAAATTGGTTTAATAATGGTCTTTAATATCAAGAGATACCTTGGTCACTGTTTCTCTACAGAGAAATGTTGTCAAAATCACTTAATTTTTCCATTTTGTGTTAGGCTTTTCTGCAATACTTAGTTGTTATTCAGTGAAACATGTTTTAAGTGTTTCAAAGAGATTGCTATTAAATAAACATGAATTTCACATGTAAGTGAACTTGGTCAAAATTAAATCAAACATTTAGACTTGTTAGTCAAAATACCATGCTAAATATATTGATTTTCTAACACAATAAATGCATCTAGATCATTAATTTTGTTAGAAGAAATAAAAAAGAAACAATTAGCAAAACTTCATTTATCACCAAGGTTATATAAAAGGAAAAGATAAGCAAAACTAACACTTTTCTCCATACCTTATTATCAGTAGCACTGTGTGATTGTGTCAACCGTTGGCCGCTCTGTTCGTCACTTTTATTCTGTCCGCAACTCTTTTTGTATTCATTAGCCGTTTGGCTCATTTCACAAATAAAATCATCGGTTCTATAGTCGAGTCATCACTTCTTTGTCGCCACTAATTCGTACAGATTTTAATTACCACTCGATATGACCACAAATTGATATACAAATAGTGTGCCTAAAGAAAGACCAAGAATAAAAACAAATGTATTAAATAATTAGTTTATTTTATCAATAATAAAATATTAACGATTAAGCCCTAGGTATGTTTTGCACCACTCGTGTGGTGTTTAACTTATTTGTTAATTGATTGTTACGCAAGAGCTGAGATTAGGCTCTGAGTCAGAGCTCAGAATAGTTATGAAGAATAAGTACAGCACTTATTAGTAGTAATACCTTTACTTCTGGAAATCACTGACGAAAGAAATTAACAAAAATAGCAAAAGAGAACAGATTTAGTAAATCAAAGAATAATCGGAGAATATTTTTTCTCAAAAGAAGAAAATTAATCAAGGCACTAGTATTTGTGAAGCCAGGCAATAAAGCCAACTGTTGACAGCACAGGTCTATAGAGTGAATGGCAGTAAAAAAAAGAATTCATTCCATTATTTGTATACATATTATAAGTATTTCTGATATTTTAATTCTGATTCTCTCAATAAAAAGTTAAGTCAAACATAAAATTGAATTAAATTTAATGTCAGATAAAAGCGTCTGAATAGAAGTCAAACAAATATTAATCTAAAGTTTAATCAAATCTGAAGTCAAATGAATAAATAAAAAGAAGAAATTCTTTTATATCTCAGAGTATACACTCTTTTCTCTGATTATTTCAATGAATTATTCAAAAGAATTTTCTTATTTAGAGAGAGGAGAGAGAGAGAGAGAGAGAGAGAGAGAGAGAGAGAGAGAGAGATGCACATATTATAATCAAGGTATAATATGTCAAAAGAATTGCCGAGCAATGGCTCATTAGCCAAATTATCTTGTTGGATTAAGTAGGAAGAATATAAAGCGCTACTTCATTCCCTAGACTACAGAGAATAATGATCAAGAGTCTAGAATGTTTATAGAATTTGACATGATCTTGATCATGAGCAAGAGTAAAGGAAAGAGAAAGTTCTCATTAGTTTGTGATTTATGGAAATTCCTGATGTCTGTTCCCTATTCGCCATAAAGGAGTGACTATTATAGCGGTTATAGCTCTGGTGAGACATATAATTCTGTGCCGTTTCTCTGACTGTTTTTCGGTTTATTCCTTATTTTTCTATTTATTTATTTTCTTTGAGTTTTATTGAATGGATTTCTTCTTCTCTTTCATTCTTATCATTCATTTCTCGATTATTTCCAAATAGATTTATTATTAATTTAGTGCCCAAACTCTCAGAACAGAACAACAAATTCTGTTCCACATATTAGACAACTGGCAAACACTGAACAGTTCATTAAAAGCACTGGTCTTTCATTCGTTTCATATTAAATAAAAGGTCACTATTTGTCGAAACTATGAGTACTTTCGATGACTCATTAATTATTAATAACTTGTATTAGCTCTCTATCATTTCAATCCAAAAAAATGAACATGCACAAAAATAATTCAGTAAATGGACTTGGTAATTTAGAAATTATTAGAAATTGTTAATAATAAATGTTGATGATAGTTTCATGATAACATTAGGCCATATATTGTTCATTTCATTTAAATAAAATATATTCCATTATCAGAATATTTTTAAAATTATTTCCTAGTTTAATTAATATAAGTTTTAATTAGTTTGTTATATTTTAAAAAATGCCTCGAGAAAAATTAAGAAGGCCAGTTAGTTCCCCACTTTTTGATATTTATTTTCGAACAATAATTTATTTAACATTTAAAGTTAATGTTACAGTTTATTATGTTTTTTTTATAATTTATAAAAATAAATTAGAAATGTTTAACACTTATGAATTCATGGTTTAATTCATGGCAAATAGGAAAGTATACAATCTTGGAACGAAAAATCGAAAAATACCCCCCCCTGGGTTTTTGAAAACCTTAGCATTGTTTCTGTGGAGATTTTTAGCTTCCATTTTGAAAATTAAAAAAATAATTTTTGATAATTAAAAATTCATAAAACTGTAATTTTTACTACAAATTATTTTAAATTATTATCAAAAAATGTTTGAGATTTTACCGGATACAATTAATTAAATAATTATTTAAGATTTTGATAAAAAAATATAAGAATTACCTTGATTAAACATTTTGCTAAAAAAGTACATTATTGTCGATCATTATAGTTAAAGTAAACATCAAGCTTGAAGCCTGGTAGATTTAATCTTTTATTGCATATTCGGTATATGTTGTGCATAGTTTTGTGTTGAATAAATCCTATCTTTAAAAATAAATCTTAAACTTATTCTGAGTTGAAGTCTGTTTTTATTCTAGTGATGCACACAATGTTCTGAGTTTGTATTTGTATCTAAAAATTGTTCTTGTCAATAGATATTTCTAACTGTCAATTCTTGGTATACGCTATGTCATTTATTTTGAAAATTAATTAAATAAACTTGGATATCTTGAATTTTTTGAGAAATCTTGCATAATATTTCAGAACAATGAAATTTAATATTAGACTCTTATTGTTTTTAAACAAAACAACAGTTTATTGTTTAGTATAAAAGATATTTTAATTATAAACCAGGAACTTTCAAAAACCAGTCAAATTGATTAACTAAAATATAGAATATCAAAAACAAAATAGAAATTTACTTCAAAAATAAAAATCGAATTGAAAAATTCAAAGACCTAGGAAATTTTTAAAAAATATACATATAGTTTTCAAATTACAAGCTATATATAACTATTTTACCTTGTTAAATTTCAAAGCAATTTAATTATAAATTGAATGCTCAAGCCATTCACAGTTATTCATTCACTATTTTATTATTTAAGATAATTTTAGAAATTCTTGATATAAACATGCAACAAATGTAACTTGGTTTCTATTCTCCACAGAATAATATTTGTTGATATACTTCTTACTTTAATTAAAACTTATTTTATACTAAAATTATGAGAAAATAAAATAAATATGAAAAATACTCTTGGCAAACCTCTCATGAAAAATTTATAAACCGTACCTTAGCCAGCTTAAAATATTTTATTTGGAATAAAATTATTTTCAATTAATTTAAAAAGTTACAGCTTATTTTTAAAAATTGAACTTGTACACAAATAAAACTGTTTATAATAAATAATAAAAATTCTAGAAATTCCTTTTAAAACTTATCAAAATATAACCAGATTATTTAGTTTTGCCATGTAATATTGAGAAATAACTAATTGAACTTATATTTTTTTAAATAACACTTTGATTTTATATTTGATCTCTATAAATATAAACTATTAAATTTTAATAAAATTTTCAAAATTCTTATAATATTTATATTAAAACAATTTAGCATGGTTATTTTTATTAAAAAACAAAAAATTTCCATAATTAAATAATTATTTTATTATTATCAAGTTATTTGTTTTTTATCTAATTAAAGCTTCCCATCATAATAAAAAGTTACAAGATTGTTATTTAATTATTTCTTGTTGAAATTTTTATCCTAGGTAAAGGATTATCGATTGAAAAAAGCCAATTATGTAAATGAAATTCATTTAATTTACATAAAAGTTTCAGTTTATTCAATACTATAGACCCCATTTTAAAATAAACTTGCCTAATTCTTATCTATTGTAGGACATTAAATTATCTTGAGTGAATTCCAAATCGCGTGCCAGACTACCCTTGATCTTATGATCAAGTTTGATAGATATATATAATATGAATCATTTCTTAGGGTAACCATAATTATCTATTTAGTAATTAATGTTCATAATTTAAACCTAGACTATTTAATCTTATTTATGTAATTAAATGCTTTATCTTATTAGTCTTGCAAAACTTCTTTTTATAAAATGAATTTTAGCTAGTCCATTTAATAAAACTTTGTAATAACCCTAATTATATTCTTAATTTTTACCTGGTCACTCTATACATTTAAAGATAAGGAAAAAAGCATACAATCAATCATGGTTGATGTTACTAATTGATCATGGTCAAATATGAGTTATGACCCAATTCTTTTGTTGATATACTATTAAAGTCAGTGAAGACAACATTCATAGCAATCATATTTCTATTTGTATTCCTTTCCATTTGTATTATCATCTCTTTTATATAAACAGAGGCTTTCAAAAAGAAGGACAATAATAAATCATCATGCTAATATTGCTAACTTGTATAACAAGATTGCTTTATTCACTAACAAAGAGTTGTGTATTTTATTTGATCTTGGTTTATCCAATAGGGTTTTTTTTGTAAATTATCCCTTGATAAGATCTCTTTGCCTTTCTGTAAATATCCCTGCTTAACCACCCATTGCTCATCCTTGTATTTGAATAGATTTAGAAAATTGAGCTTTCATAATTGTTTAAGCTCTTTTCAATTAACTTTTTGAAAGCCTAGATCATTTTGATTTCCTTTTAAAAAGAAAATAAATGATCTATTAAAGTTCTAAATTTTATTTGTTTAATAATTTTTTTTGACATGATCATTTTTAATCGAATTAGACTTTTGATTGATTAAAATTTTTTGTTGTTTGACCTAATTCTCTGTTAAAGAAAAAAAAGTTGCTGGTTCATATTTTTTAAAGGAAATCTTATTTAATATATATTAAACTTATTTTGTTCTTATCTCTAAAAAAATAACATTGTTCATTTATTTATCCTTGATAAATCTAATGTAAAAAGCAAGAAATTCAATCTTAAAAATAAACAAGCCCACATTAAGCTTGAAGAATAAACTTGGTCAAATCAAAATAAATCGCTGCAAATATAGAATATCCTAAGAAAATATTTATCTGATAAATAAAATAAATAACCATGATGAAATATAAGGGTTTTGTTTTATTTTTGACAGCCGTCGCTATGGTTTGCGAATAAGGTGACCAGGGTAACTTAATACTTTTCATAAATTATACCAAGTACTTTTAATCATTTACTAGAACACAATGATAAGTAATTATATTTTTCTCAACAAATTAAAAAGCAATAAATTAAGTTAGAATATTCACCAAGCTCATATAAATAAAATATCCAAATTTACATAATAATTCATTGTTAGCCTGGTCACTCTGCTTGCACAGTATGTTTGGAGAGAAAAGTGTATATAATTTTCAGCGAATCCATAGAAATATCATTCACTCAAAATAGATATACTTTCAAAAAAAAATAATCAATTTATTAACGAATGTTTGACACGCGATCTATAAACCAGTCATATCTAAAGCCGATAAACCAGTGATCAGTTGGAAAGAGTCGCACAGATATTGTCATCGATGGTGTGCTCTCTCCTCTAAAGCCATGTTTTTGTTATTATTGTTATTCATTCGATTATAATTTTTTTTGCCCTTATTTTGACCAATAATTCAATTATATTTTCTTTATATTTTGCTGGTATTGTAAACAAGGAATTATAAGTAGAAAAGTTTGTTTTTTGCACAAATTATTACTGAAATATATTCAACAGAATATTCTTTGCAAATGAAGACATTAATATTTTATTGAGTTCTCAATAATATACTGAATAATAGTTACGTTTTTTTCATAATTTATAAGTTTTGTTTGTTTACTAAATATTACTCAAAATATGGTATATTTTGTTTACTCGAATTATAGATTTTTTTGGTGAAATTTTAACCAAAATATTATTGTTTTATTTCTTTAGATCGTTAAAGAAAATGAACTTTTTTAGGTTATTTAAGCTAGAAAATTAAGCATGAGCAATTTCTTATATGCTCTATAATATTCTATAGTTAAGTTTATTATATAAACTTAAACAATAAATTATAACTTGGTCATTTAGTTAATAGTTAAAAGAAAAAAACAGATGTTTCCCATAAAAAGCTTAAAAATCTGCAAGAACAAAATATTCAATATTCTAAACTTTTCTCGAATAGATTATTAGCTCAGAATATATTATTATTATAGAATTTGTAAATTTTGGCGGAAATAAAATATTAAACCAAATTGTGATTATTTGATCATGTTAAATTTTTTTATAGAGAAAATATCAAACTTGATTAAATATATGATATTAAACTACAAAAAAATCTAAAATTTAAAATAAAAGTAGAATTATATTTTCAGTCATAAAAACATTATATTTAAGCCAATTATATGGAATAAATTCGTATTATTTACCTGAAATTATATTTATTTATTTCAATTTATAAACTGTAAATTAATCAATAATTATTAATGAAGCTATACTAAATTATTGAATATATTTAATTGGTAATATTAAGTGCACTTTATTAGTTTTTTTAAAAATTAAAATTATTTTATATAACTCAAATTTAATTTTTATTTAACTTTTAATATAATCTGAATCCGTTATTAGTTTTTCTCAAAAAAAAGTCAGACCCCAATTTAAGTAATGTTTGAAAATTTTTATATTTCAAAAATCACCTAGAAAATTTTTGGAAACTTTCTTTAAATATTTTAAAAGTATTATATAATAGTAAACAGTTCTAGTATTAAAACGGTTCAATCCAAACTAATTTATAAGATGACTTTATATTTTTTCTAAATTAATTTAATTTTAAAATTAAAAACTGTAAGTTTTTCAATAATTTATAGAAAAATTATACTAATAATATAAAATAAATTATAGGTTTCGACAGAAAAGTGTCTATACTTTTGGAATTGTAATTGTAATTTTAATTAGTATAATTTAACTCGAATCTCGTTTTAATGCATTTTTAAATATTCTCTGAAATGGCTTTAAGTTGGTGGTACCTTTCAATAAGTCGAACCACATTTTAAGTAAGTAGTTTTCAGTTTTGCCATAAACTTTCTTTTTTTATAATTCTAGTTCTATTTGAAATCAATACTTCAATAAAAATTTGCTTGCCAATTTTATGAATCGGGAAATGACT
>JAQIXI010001866.1:0-11964 GCA_034700165.1 Galumnidae sp. Gr-Ori-00277 | reverse complement strand
CTATAAGTTGCTAGTTGATACCATAGCTTTTACTCTTTTACTTCTTATTTTGTTTTGAAACGATTTACGTTCACTACTAAAAGGCTGACAGATAGAAAAGAGTCCTAGCTAATATTTTAGGTCATCTTCAGTGATAGCATTCTTTTGCTTTTAACACAACCTCTGAAGACAACTTTCATGAGCTGTAAATTCAGAGTCTGAGTCGTATTTTTGTTCACTTTTTGTTCACTTCCAGTATTTTTACGATCTCAGAAAAGTGTCGGCTCTCAGAGAACATCGAAAATAACTACAAAATTCATTAAAGAATAATTTAAGTAGTGCTCAGAAATGGCCTCAGGAGTGGTACAGCTATTACAGGTATCAAACGTATCTTACCTATCATACGCCTCACTTGTCTCGCGTATAACTAAACTTCTGGAATGTTTTAATTTTTACAAATTATTTCTCTTCTCTTCCACTTATTTTGCATATTATATGAACGCATTTATTATATAATTATTAGTTTTTATTCCATTTTAATAAACACAAAGTTATAAATTCATGAAAAATATCTTTATTTTTAATATAATTTTTAAACAAATTCAGGACATAAGGGGTGTGTGAAGTAATTTTATAAATTTGAACGTCAAAAATGACTGCAGAATAAGATATACCAAGATTAATATCTCTTTTTTAAAGTATACTTTTCTTAATTTATAATATGGAAAAGCTGGAAGAGCTTGGTCATTGTAGTTTAATAATAAAAAGCTATTGTCTCTCATAATTGATGCCATGTTTTGTTAAAATGCGAAAAATCTTTGATATAAAACGGTTTTTTTCTAAACAATTTAATTTTATATCCAATAAAATTTGAAGCGAATGTGTATTTCGGTCTACAATTTCTGTTTATTAACTTTTTTCTTGTTTTTCGTGAAATTCGTTTCACATAACAAATATTCGGTGACATTAAAAAACATAAAAAGTTTGTATTCAATACAGAAAATTGAATGCAATTCCATGAAAACTATATATTTATTTATGAGACGGGATTTTATGACATTAACTTAAGTGATATTACAATACATCGACAAAAATATTAAAATACATTAAAGTCTTGAGTGAATTAGCGATATTACAATCATTACAATCTCAGAGTTGATGTAAATTCAATGGCGAATACAATATTTCATATAAATAAAGACATTTTCCTCTTTTGTTCCCTTATTTTCAAAACTATAATATATTTTTAGTTTTATTTTCCTTTTATTAAAGAGGTTTTCAGAGTTCAATCCGAAGTAATTTATTTGATGACATTAAAGGCCACTATTGTGTGATTACGGGTTGGGTTTCCAAACAAAGCCTAAGAATTGGTCATATTCTTAGTCTCTCCCCATCGCAGCTGTCATTTCTTACTTTTGCACAGAAATTATTGATGAGTTTGACTAATGACTTATGGTTTTTGGTAAATACAGTCCACTTATAATATAAATTATTTGTCAGAAGGAGTGGGTATTACTTAAATATTTCGAATATATATGAATGTTTCACTTAATTCAAGAGTTATATACATTATCTGTGCTCTGGTTTTCTCAAACCATTTCTCTCTCTTCTGTCGTATGACTTCTTAAAGGAAGTAATGGACAATACATCCATTTTTCTCCTGAATCTCATTATAATTTCTGATATAATCAGAGCTATACTGTTCTAAACCATAGCTATTGGTTTTTAGCCCACGTTTTGCAGAGAATAAGCATTTTTTTGTGCCTCATCTCAATCTCTTGTATTCCAAGTGTAGGCTGTGATCGATAGCTTCAGAAAATAAATATACCAATACTTGAGTTTGTCTTCTGGAGATGTCTTAAGATTTTTGTTTGAAAGACGGAACGGTTCGCACGAAAAGAATGCTTTCATGACATAAAACTGAGCCCTGAATTTAGAAAATTCAAGTTTTGAAATGTTTGCTATAATTTATTTGATTTGACTGTCGATCGAATGACAGTTTAATATTAAGAAAAATATCTACGAATGAGTTAAAGAGGTCTTCAAATGGCATCGAATAACAAAAAAACAGATCCAAATGTTTAGGAATCGAATGAAAAGCCATTAAATTTGTGCGAAACAAACAACTAATTGGATATCATTTTCCGGTCTCTCATTATATGTTTAAATGACTCGTTTTAATGACAATAATTTAAACAAAAGTTATATAAAACTTAAAAGAAAAGCAAAAATATTTTTAAAAATAAACAAAAATATAGTTTAAAGTCTAAAATCGTTGGAAATATTGATGTAAAAAACGATTCAATTATTTTTATTTATTTAGTTTAGAAAATTCAATAATAGTCTGAAAACATTCACAAATCAAATGAATTATAAATAAATCGATAAATTATATAAAAAGCAATTCTTTTGCATCCATTTGTTGTTTAACTTAACCTAAAAGTAAAATCAAATAATAAATAAATCACTTCTTTATATATATATTCTCTAAATATTCAATTGAAGTGTTGTTTGAAAGGAGCAAAAAATAAGACAACTCTTTTGCAAAAACAGGGGATAATTTACAGTTGAATTGAAAAACTTATTTGAATTTAAAGTCAAAGTTTTTTTCTTAGAATTTGATTAAATCTATTCATTCGGAATAACAATCAGTTTTTCAAAGCAATAAACTTAATGATGAGTGCATTTGAAAACGGCTTTACTTATTGTGATTTACTTTAGGTCTCACTATTTATATCCGTTTTTCTCAACAATAAATATAAGTATATTTGAAAACATAACATAAATTCTCATTTAGTTTCTGTCAAATTAAAGTTCAATTTTTCAAAATTTAATTTCATTTTTTTCTCTGTCAATCGGTCTCTGCATCCGATCAGAAACATCACAAGTTTTTGATAGTACTCTTTGATAGTAAAGAAGTAATTGATTGAAATAGATTTCAAGCAATCAATTCAATACTCAATTATTTACGCATCGCTTCCAACTCAACAAAACTTGAATACATCGAAGTATATGATAAGAGTTCTCCAAAAAAGAAGAGGAAAAAAGTTTTTACTATTTTTTAAATCGATTTTTTTGTTGTTGAAAATCACCGATAATTTGCCCGAAGCTCTCAAAGAGAGAATAATTTGGATCCACTCTTCGGGTCAAAGATATCTAATTAAAGGAAAAAAATTTCTTGTTTTAGACCATAATTTCAGGCTATAAGTGATTGAATGAGAGTTAAAAGGATTTTCGTTGAAAACTATAATCACTATATCTTAGGAAACAAATGCTAACATGAATTGCAAACAAGAAATTAATTACTAATCAAAAGTTGCCTTAATTTCAATCTTTTGTGAAGAAGTGGTTTTTGATTGTTATGTATGTCTTCGAGGCTTTTTAAAACCCGCCTCTCATTTACATAAATATTCAAATAATATTGAATTAAATTAATTCTTTGTATTAATTTTTTTTGACAACTAATCAAATTTAGTGACAAATGTTGATAATATTCATCCTCTGAATTATAACTAGCAATTAGTTTATTTTTATTTTTTTACATTTAATGAAAATAAGTAAAGTTATGGTTGTGTTTCAAAATTAATTCATATTTTGCCCGAAAGTCAGCGATAAAAACCATAGAAAACTAAAAACATAAGCAATGATTAATTTGATGTCAATTTTCGCTAAAAATTTATCGCTTTTTTCTTTTTATATTGCGTTCAGAGTTATCTCTTTTTAATTTTAAATTGAATTTCAAAAAAATAGTCTGTCCTTAAGAGAAAGTGAAAGCATTTCTAGTTTTATCTCAACAGACCGGCGGACACTTCCATCTGTATTTCTAGTGCTTAGCCTACTCTGGAGGGCACTCAGGGAGTGGTACTTCTTAGAAAAAGATGTTTATTCGATACAAAAAAGTCAAAGTCTAATGATTGAAATGATTGGTAAAATCCGGGCACAAATACATACTCTACTGACTGAATGACTTTCTATGAAATATTGGCTACAATTCATTATAACTGACGATTTAATCTTTGAAATTATTTCCTATAATAAAATGCATTTTATTCTCTATTCTGTGCTATTATTTCGCTGATAAAACAGAGTTTTAATGTGATCTCCATTAATGGCAAATTTGGTGATAGTTTTTCTCTTTACAATATTTCACTGTTGAGTTATTTTTGTGCTTAAAATGCACTAAAATTTTTGTTGAATTCGTAATTTTTTTTTGTCTTCTCTACCAAAACCTTTGGGCGAAAAATCTTTTGATTCGTAGAAAAATGAGATCATATTATGGAAAAACTAATTGGAAATTAAAGAACTTCTTTTGTGCTGTCATTCTCTCAAATGAATTCTGTTGTCACTGTATTTGTCATAAACTCAAAGGAAAGCATTGATTAAATCAAAAACAAACTCCACTTTTCCTATACATGAGTTAGTATTTGAACGATATTTTATTAAACGTCAAATAATTGGTTACAAGAATTAGATGTCACTCACAATATTCATCACTGATTAGGGGAACAGACATATATTTTTCTTTGGGAAACCAACACTAAAGAAAGGATGCCTTCTATCAGAGGACTGTTTGAATGTCAGTACACTTTCACTGATTTCTACACTCAAATGATTGATTCCAAAAGTATAGCACAGAGTATTTGGCACTCCATAGCACACACTATAATCCATTATATGCTAACTTACAGACAGGAAATGAGATTTGACAGTACAGTTGAGTAAAAGATTGAGCCGTACTGTCCCTCATATAGTGATCATTGCATCTAACTATGATTACTGATCCTTAACTATCATTAGTTAAGTTTTGTTTGTTATTAACGATCGAACGGACAAAACATATAATTGATTAATGGATTCACACAATTATTTATAATATCAACAAAAAACAAGAGACTTATCGGAAGTTTTTCGCTGAATATTAATGATTGCTATCATAAAAAGATTCCCAGATTTACATTATCTCAAAAGATTTGCTTCACAACAAAAGAGCTATTTTTCAATTCTATTTCTCATTAGAATCTAATCTAAAACTAATGTTTTTGTATTTTATTTTCAGATTTTGTCGAAAGCAGTAGAAAAGGAGATAAAGACAATGTATTTAATAATTCATCTGTGAACGATGCGATTACCAAGATGATTAATCCAGGAGATAGACTCAACATTCCATGTTCTGTTGGCCTAACGCCGGGCGGTTCAGTGCAATGGGTTCAGAATGGAAAACCAATTCTGTTGGTGAGTATAGTTCCAAAAAGTTCCCAAAAGCTGAACAAACCTGTGATCTAATCAAATGAGTGAATCACATCCCTATCGAGTGTTAGTCCTCTGTTTTGTATGTGACTCACATTAACCCAAGTATTTAACGTATCAACGAATATGTGATTCACTTTTATGTCAATTCAATGTATAATCACATAATAGGGAAAACTCTCGTCATTTCGTTTTGGGATTAAAACAAAATCCCACTCTTTTTCCGATTATTGAAAATTCAAATTACATTCACTTTTTATTATAAGTTCTTTCGTTCACTCATACGAACTGAACAATAGATTTGAGTATTAGTTTGCAATTCATGAGTGAATCGAGTATTTTGGGTACACATTATTAAGAGATGAAGTTTGACCATAACCAAGGCGTATCAAGGGCATTATGACACAGGCACACCACTTGTCCGTGACTCGAATGATCGACTAATTCCTTCCTGTATTTGGTTGGAGGGCTGTGCGACTCATTATTCCAATAGTATTACCATTTCTCAGGCAAAGGAAGTACTCCATCACTTCCTTAAGTCTTTTCTTAGTATTGAAGAATAAATTCTTGAAAAGTTTTCCAAAATTGGGAAACTTGAAGCGGTTAGTTTAGCTTGGTCATTCCTTTACAAGGATATAATCTATGTATATTTGAGTGAATAACAAAATGATTGATCGGCAAAAATATTGGTAACTTTTTTTGTGGTTATTTTATTGATTATTATATTTATAGATATTTATGTGTTTTATGTGATTCTCGTATTAATATTCTTCTCTCGAAAATAACAGGATTTTAGTCCAACGCAAAGAAGACATTGGAATATATCAAACGATGGATGGACTGCACTCACTATCAATAGAGTGGCCAAAATAGATGAAGGAGTTTGGGAGTGCTGGGAGTTAGACAGTCAGGGAAATGTCAAACAGAAGGCACATGTCATGAGATTAGTGGTCACGAGTAAGTCAACAGTCATTTATTTTGAGTTCTGAACTCAATTAAAACTTCTCTTAATTTTCAATTTGAAAGACATTCCCGAAGAGCCTTACATCGAATACGACAGACATCGTCTCACAGATCAGTCGACATTAACTATTCGGGAGAATACAGAGATTAACCTGAGTTGTATAGTAAGGGGTGCGTCACCGCCTGTGCGCCACATTTTCTGGTTTTTGTCAAACGAAAACATTACTCATAGCAGCAAACTTTTGATGGAATATTCCGCTGAAGAGGACATATCTCTGGCAATAAGTGTTATAAAATTGAACGCCACCCAAGACTATCACAAAAAAGTAATAATCTGCCAAGTTTTCCACGTGTCCTGGCTCAATCCGGCCACAGTCAGTGCCTCATTCGATATTCTTTGTAAGTAATCAAATTCATACCAAATTTCAAGTGTTATTTCCATCAAAATAGTGAAATTAGCTAGCAAAAAAGTAATGGTCGACAATTAATTTTTCTTATTTTCCTCGTTTATCTCTACAGTAGTAGTAGTAATAGAATTTGCAATCAGAGCCCTATTGTATTGTGTCGTTCGCCGTAAAAACAATCAGATATACAACAAATTAAATGCAATTTACTGTTAATGAGAACTAACGGAAGTTTTTCAGCGAAAAAGGGATTACATATTATATATAAAATCCAAAAACAAAGCAATCAAAAGCATGGAATGGTCTGAAACGGCGACAATTCATTAAATGACTTTTTTTCAACACAAACTGACTCTTTTATAATGTGTTGAATCCATTATCTGATATCAATGTTTTCACACGAATTCTAAATAAAAATCTTCACAAAATGTTCACAACTATTGCCTTTCAATTGTTTTATCGGTTCATTCATTTAGATTCACACAAACCTTAAACTAGTCATCAATTTTTCTTTTCTTTTTTTTCTAATGAATAAACCAAAGACTCGGAAAACAGAAACAAAAAGCAAAAAAAGAAAGAAAATGTTTTTCTGAACGATATTTACAACTAATTATTTTTTTGGTGATTCTCTTCAATCAATGAATACACCTCTGAATTCATTGAATTCAATTAGGATTCGGATTCAAATCAATTTTGTTTTGCCTGGAATTCAATTTGTATTTTTCTTTTAGTTTTATATCATTTGTGTTTCACTTTAATTAAATTCTGTTATTCTTTCTCTCAATTCAATCACTCATCCCTTTTGGTGATGCCCTGAAGATGTGCCCGCATTCTCCATAACTCGTGAACCCGGGTTTGGATTTCCAATAATAGAAGGAATGTCCGTATCATTAAAGTGCGAAATTGATGCCAATCCAATGAGTAGTCCTATTTGGCACAGGGATCCCGACTCCAGTCAAGCAAATGCTAGTCTTCCACAACTAGAGACCGAAAGAGACGGGACATTAAACTTCTCGCACATCACAAAATCAGATACCGGTTGGTATCGGTGTACGACTCAACACAAGTTTGGATATTTCGCTTCTTTTGGATACTTTCTTAATGTTCGAACTCATTGTAAGTCATAACCATTCACTTATGGCACAGCCATTGGTTTTATAAACTATCAAATCTCACAAATTATATAAAATAAGTTTTAAGTCTTAAAATACGTGACATTTTCTAAATGGACTCAATTTTTGAACATTAAATCAAATTATTTTCTTTGAAACGACTCAACGTTTTTAACAACTTTTAATAATCTGAGAAATAGTTGAAATTCTTGACTTAACAAAACTCATTAAAGCAATTATAGAGACTATATCTGCAATTTTTCCTACAATTCCTTAATTGAACCTTTACTCGAATGAACCATAACTTATATAAATCATTGAATTTCAATATGAAATCAATCTTTAAATGCAATTTAATTGCAATTTTCAAGACTTGACACAAAACTCATCAATAATTTTGTCGAATTACTTTCAAATAATTTCTGATTTAATTACTCCTCCTTTTAGTTGAACTTCAAGAAATGGATCCAATATTAAGGCCTCCATTTATGCCGCCAACCCGTCTGAGCGCCGACACAATAAATAAAGATTCGATAGCGGAAAGTGAGCCAAACGAAGCGGCGCTCATGAAATCACACGAAGCGTCCAAAGAATCATTTGAGGCGTCAATCAGTAGTGCAGCCAATATAATGAATTCAGGCGTTAATCACAAATATATTGAACGAAATGTACAGAACAGACAAAAAGAATGCAACGGAAATCATATTAATAGTGGAGAACCGGTTATTGAGTCAATTAATCGTACGGTCGTAGCGCTGGTCGGCAGTCAAATATCATTAACTGCGCGCTTCTGTTGTTCTCCGCGACCGAAGAAAGTATATTGGATTCACAGGCATTTAGCGATAGGTCCGCACAGGAGTATTGGTCTCTACAACACCAGAGAACTGATTATGGTAGTGGTCATCCTTTCTATTCATATTAATCCTCTGTCTGTTGCCTTTCTTATTAAACTCGAACCTCATTATAAGCTGTAATTCAGTTGGCATTAAAGGGTTTAACCAACCGTTCAGTTGAGAGCAGTCATAAAACTGGAGACGAGACTATAATACAAAGGAAACCTCAGAACTGTTTTCCATCAAATTATAGTTTTCGGTCTCTTATTTGAAATTTTAATATAAACTCTAACTTTAATTTTCCGCCGAATTCTGTAATCGATGACAACTTTCTCAACATTTGATTAACTTTTCCCAAATTCTGTTGTTTTTTATCTGACTTTTCGTTTGAAATGTTTTTTCTTTTCTCGTTTTGATTAGAATTTTGATTTGAATTTACAGACAAGTGATTCAACCAATTGTTTTACGTCAACATTCGAGATATCATCCGTAAAACCCGAGGATTCGGGAGACATACTCTTTATTGTGATCAACACAAAAGGCATCGACCATTCAATGGTTACAGTGAATGTCACTTTCGCCAGTTTTTCCGTATCTAAAGGTATGTATTGACACAATTAGACAGACTTCTCGTATATGTCTTATCTAATAATGGCGTTAACGAGAAGTCGACCTCAAATTGACACAAACCAAGGAAAAGAGAATCTCAAATAAAATTCAATTTTAAGACACATTTCCTCTCATTAATGAGTTTTTTGGTTCAATTTTTTTCCCTCCACTTATTCTTTGCTCTCAATGTTTAGGGATTTCGACAATGTTTGGGTTGAATGGAAGGACTCAGAACTTGTATCACTGGCTATTTATAACGATAATGAGTATAACATCGTTGATGTGGCGAACTTTGATGGCCGACCCGATAGAGCACAGAATGAGATACAGAATACAGTCAACTCTAATGAAAACTATTTCTATTATGAGCTGACGGTCTCTCCAACGGCGCATACATTTAGTGATTATGTGATAAACGTTTGAAATGTAGTGAAGAGTAAAGAAAAAGAAAATAAAATTATGAGAATAAGAGCAAAGAATAAATGATAAATCAGTTCAACCATTAATACATTTATATCTTTTATACGGTTCTCATATAATCCGGAGTCAAAGACTGAAAAGCCATCGAAACACATACTATAATAAAAATAATGAAATCAAACAATACATTCACACAATCGATGTTTTGTCAAAAAGACTTTCGACAAAATCATAAAATATTAGAACAAAATATAAAAACTATTCTTTGCTTTCAATACAAGAGTAGAGCAAAACAAACACAACTTCTCTTCAATAGAGGACTGAATTCAAAGCATTCTTTTGAATGTTTTGTTTGTTATCGTCTTTTGTGTCGAACAGAAGAAGATTTTTTTCTTCGAGAAATGAGAAGAATTGCCGACAAATACACGAAATTTTTAAAATATTTATTAAACTTTTGAGTAAAAGAATTTTCAAAAGAAATCCAATGACTGAAAATCAGAAGAAATTTTTAAAAAGAATTTATTAATACAAGAATTGGAAGAATATTTGGATTTTTAAACGCATATAAAACCCATTTTTGTCACCCAAATTGAAGTCTTATGTAAAACATGAAAAGTGAAACAAAATCAGTAAAACCATATCCAGAATTGAGATCTTTTTTTATAAACTGTCAAACGGTATAACACAATAAGAAGACGAATAAGAATAAGAAGAGAAAAGTATAACTAAAGCAGAATAAGATGTTTGTGTCCAAAGCTATAAGAAATAAGACATAAGTTTTATGGCTTCAGATATATATCGATATAAATACAATGAGAAACGACTGAATCGAAGCATAACTGCAAAACTACGAAACGATTTTCACCGAAAAACAGAAATATGTGAACAACAGCTGCGATATTAGCGAATATTTCGGATAATATATATGACTGGCTTTCGCTCTTCTGCTCAGCCCTTCCTTTGTGTTAATACAGTTACAGAAAAAGATGTGAACGCAAGAACTCTAGGATTGAGTTTTAAAAGTTTTTCAGATTAGTTGCGTTCACTTCTAACGAGAGATTGAATTACAGTCACATAAACTCACATAAACTCAACATATTCTCCGCACAGAATTTGTTCGCTAGAAATGAGTCCTAAGAATTATGTGTCGAAAGGAAATTCTGTCAAATGACAAACGGAGTGAAGATATGGGCGACTGAACTAACAATTTATAAACAAATGAGTCTTTGGCCCAAAAGTTGTTGAATTCTGACTCTTTTAAAGAATTCCTCATAAATGAGAGGAACGGCTCTTTTTCGCCAAAATTATCGCAAATACTCACGATTTTATACAAACAGTTATGAGAAGAACTCGTTTAACACTTAATATATTGAGTGTGTCTTAAGTGATGCCAAATATTTTACAATAATTTAACTTTTTTTAGTACAAAAAATACCGGAAAAAGTAAATTAAATTTTGCGAAAAAAAAGGACTGAAATTCATTTTATGTAAAAATTTATTTAAAAAACTTTTTCTTTTGAAGTGAAACGAAATGTCAAAAATGTTTTATAATATAAATTTAATTTATTTGTTTGTCTTTTGGAATATCTTTAAAACCCTCTCTTTCTGTAAATAAATTGTTAATAGAATTGAAAAATAAAACAAATAAATGAATGAATATTTGATAAATGACTAAATTTATTCAATTTAAAGTCACAGAAATGATCTTGCTCAAGTTTTAATTTATAATTTCCGTATAAATAAGCAAAAATTATATTAAGAAAATAATTATGGTAATTTTTGTATAATATTTTATATTTTATATTAATATTTAATTTTTTTTTCTTAATAATTTTGATTAATTCTTATCCTCTTATGAATCAATTACTAAAACCAATAGTATTATGGAATCACAAAAAAAGAGGTATAAAATTGAAGATTCAAAGCATGGGTTGAGTTACAAATTTTAACCAAAATCTGTTGATAATATTGGCTTTCAATTAAAAATTTCTATTAAATGGAGACTAATATATTTTTTTTTAATTTAATATAAATTAAAATTTCTAAGTACAGATTAAGATCGTTAGCGTCAACCAGACTGGGGATGAAGATTTGGTTGACGCTAGTGGTTAGTTCTTATATAATCCATAGTTTGTGCAAGTCACCTATACTAATTTCATATTTTTCTTGAATTGAAATTTTTCACTTTTGAAGATATTTACTATGAGAGTCACACTTTATTTGCATTAACTCAACCGATGTTATGGTACCTTTTCTTAAGTATTTTTCTATGATTCTCTATGAGTTTTTGTTATATAAAATCATAATAAGATCTTCGATAGTATAAAAGTTGTACTATTGAAACGTTACACTTTAATACAAAACCGGTTATCATTGTACCCTGTGTCATTGCAATGA
>JAQIXI010001865.1:0-11967 GCA_034700165.1 Galumnidae sp. Gr-Ori-00277 | reverse complement strand
CGAAGACAAACTAAGACTCGAATGTGTGTCACAACAGTTCCGGAGGACTGTCTTCGAGAAACACTATTCACTTAATACTTCAATTATAATAAAAATGCGTAAAATGAGTGACGAATCCATTGAAAAGTTTATAAAAAAGTTAACGAAATTATCTGAAATTGCAATAAACGATATTTGGGGGGAATTATCGCTATTTAACCAAATGTTTGTCGATATTCTCATTAAAAACTGTAATAATTTGACTAAAATAGTCTTAAATACTGATAAATACGAACAAATAATAAATAAGAAATTCATCGATAAGTTTGGCTCAACTCTGGTTTCACTCGAATTAAAAAATTATTTCTATAAAAAGGGTACGTTTTTGAAATTTTTGATTATTATTATGTTTATAGTGTCCTATTATTATATAAATCCATTGAAACACTTTTATAACAGATCTACAGATTAATCGTTATTTAAGTCAATTCTCAAATATTGAAGACTTCTTTGGTTATCCATCAAATTTAACTGATGTTCACTTCAGACGTTTGAAGAGATTACAGATTCGAGTATTAGATGACGAAAACATCGAAACATTTAAAGTCTTCATTGAAGACAACAGAAACTCTTTAACACATTTAAGACATTTAATAATAGATTCCATCGAAACCGAAGATGAGTTGACTTTCTTTAAAACTCTGTTTACTTTAATACCGAAACTCAAGAATTTAATTGATTTGAAGATCGGATCGAAATTATTTGATAAACAATTTGACACTTATTTAACACAAATAGCATTGAATTGCAATCAATTGAAAAGACTTTCTGTTATGTATTATATCGATAATAATAATAATTTTGAATATCTGTTGTCATCTCTTAAAAGATTCAAAGCATTGAAACGATTGGATATAATGACAATAGAGAAACAATTTAATGAAGAGAAGACAATAGAAAATTGTTTGTCAACACTTTTAAAATGTGAAGCCCTTCGAGAGTTGACTCATTTAAATCTTTATATTAGTTCTGATGATTTTTTACCCATTGATGCGAATAATGTGTTTAAAAATATTGAAAAGTATTTACCAAAACTTCAGTCATTAATAATTAAACGAATTGCATTTAATTGCAATGAAAATACAGCACATATTCTGAGCCGACTCTCAAACCTTCAAACAATTAGATTAGAGATAACTAAAGACTCACCAAAAGATGAAATCAAGACTCAACTGAAAGAGAAGTGCAAACGAATCACAAGAATTGGTATCACATGTGATGAATGCGATTATTAATGAAGTTTTGAATATTTTAATACTTTTAAAAAAATGAAAAATAATTCCTTTTCTTAATTTTTTATTAGAATTAATGGAAACTAAAAATAAGAATAAATAATAAACAAAATATTGTCATTAATTTGATTTTTTTTATAATTAATATCCAATTAATAAATTGTTTATCAAAAACTGAATTCAATAAACTTTTGTTTTAAGTTTTCAAAATATTGAGTTTAAATAAAAGTCTGCAAAACATGAATTCAAGACTAAACTAAAAAAAAAGTACAAATTAATTACAAGAATTAATATCAGAGTTAAGATTGATATCAAGGTATTCCTAAGGGCTAAATTTGGCCAAGATATTTAATAAACTGATATATTTAGGAATAACATAGGTAATTGACATATCAAAATAAAGTTCATGTTAATACCCAGACAATATTCCGGTCAAATATTTCTCACTTATAGTATTCAAAAGATTGTTTTAATTGTCTTTTAATGAAATTATTTTACTATTAATTAAAATAAAGTTTTAAATAAATTTTGGGTTTTGTTTAAATCGAAATAAATAATGGAATTTGGATCCGGACTCTATTAGGAATATATTAGAAAATAATAGTTAATATTTAATCGGAATTCAATTATATTTCGTTAACAGGATTTGGGGAATAAGGCGGAGGACTGACATCCATTTGTTCAGAGTTTGAAGTATTGGAAAACTCTGTGCTGTGATATGTCCGTACATTTCTATATAACGGGTGAAACGAATCTCTATAATCGTGATAACTATCAGTGTTTGTCTGATGATCTGTTACATAGATTTCAGGAGGGATAGTGTATCGTGGAACTCTATAAATTATATATGGATTAAATTGTGAATTAGGTATAATTGTTGATTGAATTGTAATTTTTCTCAGCCGTCGGATACCCCAAAACAATAAAAAGGCATAAAAAGCGCTCACGAAGTATATCCCAAATGAAAACCAATATCCACTAAAGATAGTAAGACCAGGTACAATATGGACACACCATAATATCGTACACAATATTCCATAAATAAAGTTAAGTTTTTCATTTGCATTAATGGCGGCCAACATTCCAACCAAAGGAAACATAACTGATACCAGACCAACACTGATGACCCAGTTCATTTGTTGAGATGCCTGAAAATAAGGTTTTAAATTTAAAACTAATAAAATTAGTTAACCAGGTCAAAATCGTAAATTGTCGCGTTTAAACCAGGACGTATAGAGTTTTCTATGTCATATTTTGAATTAAAAATAAAGATTATGCTGGATATTAAACCAATAATGGCGACCAAAAATATATTCCATCGCAAACGTGAAACGGATTTTCTTATTGATTGCTCCGAATCAGACATTTATATTGTTGAGCACAGAATAAGTTAAAATTGAAATATAAAGAACACTTATTTGTTCTCTTTATACAATTTACAGTTATATTTGTATAATTTTATCTATTATTGAATGGTTTGTTGCATAGAAAAATAGATAAGTTTATTAGTTTTGAGATAAATAATGAAATAAAATAAAAGTATTTCACATAAACTGTAATATATTTTTATTTAATATTTAACGAATATATAATTCTAAGTTCTAATTGAGTTAAATTCAGATAATAATATTGTGAAATACAATATTATATATGAGTTATGTTGACTGGAGTTATTAAACTGAAGAATTTCTTATCTGAGCCGATGGAGATCTCTATATAACAAGAATGTAAGGGTTGTCTTAAATATTCTAATTCAACAGCTCTTTAGCAAAGTAAAGTAAAGAAAAAAGAACCGACACAACCCAATATAGATATTATAAGAAGTGCTTAAATATCTAAGTATTTGTTATTAAAATTCATTAAACTTTTTGCAAACATTTTGATTTAAAATGAATTTTTTGGTTAATATTTAGAAGGAATTATTTTATTAATATTGAAATCTTTGACTATAACTCTGTCTAAAAAATAATAGCAGTACTTATTATTCTTTTCCATTTTTTTCAGTTTAGTCTCGATTTGATAACTCTTTAGTATAATCTATAAATGAATTCTTTGATTTTATGAAAATTGTCTCATAATAAGTGTTGTATTTTCATTGCAATTGATTGCCATAAATGGATAAATTAAAACTTTAGTTTAAAAGAGTCGCCTCTAGAAAAGCTTTACATTTAAACAGACAAATCATGAATTCTTGTAATTTTTCATTTTCTTCTCATACTTTAATAAACTTATAAATTAGAATAAATTTTAATCATTTAAATTCTTTAATAGTGTGTCAACAGACCGAAAAACTGTTATTTTTATCGATGGTATAACAGATCAAAAACTTAAAAACCAAAAAATATTTTAGAAAAAGAAATTAAAAATAAAAATTTCAATCTATTAACTTTCAAAACAAATTTATTCATTAATATTATTTACAGATTAATTAATTTAATGAATTTTTTCGTGAGGTTTCGATAATTTTCAGAAATAGGAGTGAAAAGAATGATAAAACCTATAGAAATATAAAAAAAGATTAACAAGGCAGTTTAATAATGACACTCACTTCATAACATCTGAAATGATTAATTGTGAAGAGTTTCCAGCAACTAAATCCAACTCTGGTTAATGACATCCTTTCTATCATTCCCTCTATCTAAATAAATTGAGCAAGGTTAAATATATTTTAAGTATATTTGTATCATGCTCACCTTGAATTTTACAAATAATTTTCTCAAAGGAATTTTTTCTCCTTTATTTTTATTCGAAAAGTGGTTCACATAAATTGAATTCAATATTTTAAATGATTTCTTCGCCACTGAATTGACTGAAGAAGCGTTTAGTATAACAAATAAAAAGAATATAATCCAAACGACAAATACGTAACAAAACATAAACTTATATACGATTATCATTGGCTTAAAGGCAACCATATATAGTAGGGTCACAATTTTCAAACCTTTAAATATCCAAAACTGAAGTAAATATTTTAACCAAAACTTTTGATTGTATTCATTGATTTCAGAATAAAGTGAATCCATTGAATGGAAATGTTTTTGTAATGAATACAAATTTGAATTCTTTAAGGAGTGATTTATTCGGACTAATTTGTTTCGGAGGTATACACATGTAATATCAAAATAAAAGCCCTGGTTCAATTCAAACAATGCTCCAAAATGGATAAACAGTGCTAAGAATATACCATTAGGTATGCCATACAATATACTCTCCAGTAAAGACGCCTCAGTTAGAGAGATACCCAGGGTAATTATAAATGCAAATGAAGGCATCACTTTATTTCCATTGAATGACGCAAATTTGATAAGGAGACGGGTCCTTCTGAGGAGTTTAAATACTTCTTTTGTGTCATTTATTCCGAGTTGTTTGGGCGGAATGTGACCCGACATCATCTGAAAGGGACTGAGAAATGTTGGCTCAATTCTTGCTAAATAATTGGAGAACCAAATGTATTGATAACCAAGGTTAGTTATTGAGAATATTAATAAAAGTAAATTAAAGTGAATTCTAACGCCAAGAATTCGGGCGAAGTCTCCGTTATATAAGAAAAGATTTCTTTCAGTAAATATAAGATTAATTATATTTTTGATGATTTGTATCATAAATATTAAACTTATAATTATTGGATTGTTTTTGAATTTCCGACTTTTATTTGACTCTTCGTTAGTGTAATGACTTAAAGATAAACCAATTCTATACAAATGATTATCTAATGACTTGAGACAAACGCTTTTTGGCAACACTTTGTTTAAATCAATTGATTCCATTTATTTCTTCAGAAGTTTAAAACATTTTCAGTACTCGTTTAGATTAAAACAAAACAAAATTTAACAAGATACCTTTTTGAAATTAATTTATGAAATTAACTCAAATGTTGGTCTCTATTTCAGATTAAAAACTAGAAATTAGTAATTAGTTGACACTATTCTTGATATAAATGTAAGTGATTTCAAGCGAAAATGTTTTGAATTAATTTGAAAATATTTCTATTTTTAACGAAATAAGTAGAATAAAAGTCATTAAATTGTTTTTTAACCTTCAATTATAAATAAGTTTCTAGAATTAAGATAATTTTCTTAATAATAATTCAATTATTATTTAATTAAAGAGCAAGGACACTCTCTTAATAAACATAAATGATAATTATATTATCAATTTATCTAATTAACTTGGCAAATTCTCTATTTAACGCATTACTCCGTCTCAAACATTGTCGTAAAAATGAGGAAAATTCTGAAAATAATTTAACTAAATTTTATAAAAAATATTTTTCAGTTTTGAATTTTTAAACTTTAAAATAATGTTTAGTTTTAAGATAATTAGTACGTTAAGTGCTATATTATTAAACTAGGTGAAATATTAAAAAAAAATTACAAATCAATGTTTTGCATTAATTGTTTAAGTATTTAATATTAATTAAGTGAAACAAAGAATTTTCATTAGTTTGATAAACAAAAATTTGTAAAATGTTTTCTTAAATTTTAATATATTTAAGTATAAACTTGGTATTCTATTGAACAAAGTACTATAATTGTAATTAATTTAATAATAAAATAAAATTTAAATATTATTACTGATATAATATTGAATATTAGATATAAAAAAATATTGTCAACAAATGATTTAAATTCATTTTTTCAATTCCCATATTATTATATTAAAGTCTTTGGTTTCTTCTTTAAACCTACAAATTTTTGAGATAAAAACACTATTTCTTTAATGACTTTTTTATAATCTATTTTCAAAATAGAATATAATTAGTTTTTATTAATATAATTAAGGAAAATAATTATTTTTATCGATTTACACTTATTTAATAATAAAAAAATCACCAAAGTTTTCATAATGTAAAGTCTTTAAATAAAGTCCATGTTCAACTCTGTATTGAAATTTTCAAATTCATTAGTAATAGCAATGTTAAAATATATAGTGATAAATAAGTTGAGACATGGATTTTATTTAAAGACTGTACATGTTATGCAGTTTTATTTCAATAAAACTATTAAATGTTTGTTTAATACAGTTTAACATTAAGTTAAATATTGACTTAAATTCTGAAATATTAGAATAGAATTTTACTAAATATTTAATATTAAACTAAAATGTATTTTTGTTTAAATAGTACACTAAATTAAATTTGGTAAATAATATTTAAAAAATTATAATAATTAAAATAAGTTCATTTGAAGTAAGTAATTACTGCCAGCAATACATAAGTATTGAAAGAATTCATAGCTATTCATAGGAATTATAACAATAGAATCCAATTTCACGTCCACTCAGTTTCTCAATAAATAACATAATCTTCAATCGAACACTTAATGGAATTCTTTGACTCAGAATGAGATATATTCGGGAATACCTCTTATGAGCAGATCTACTAATCCAAGTACTCATAACATTTGCATAAAAGACAACCGAAAAGCATATACAGAATAGCACTGAATTACATATTATGCCTAAAAGTGTAGACTCTTTCTTATGAACGCCATAAAGAATTCCCTGGAATCCAATGGTCGCGATATAATAGATTATAAAAATAAATTTATTATTACACAATAATAAATATATATAAACTTATTACACAATAAGTGATTAGTCTTTTTAGTCAAACATTCGATATAATTGTGTTCACGGATTGCATACAATAATAGCCTTAGATTAATTAGATTAAGCCTTAGGTTAATTCTTGATAGAATATAATTAGATTAGTTAAAAAATTTAAATTTATTAACTTTCAAAATAAATTTATTCATTAATATTATTTACAAATTAATTAATTTAATGAATTCATTTGTGAGGTTTCGATAATTTTCAGAAATAGGAGTGAAAATAATGAGAAAATCTATAAAATATAAAAAAATATTAACAAGGCAGTTTAATAATGACACTCACTTCATAACATCTGAAATAATTAATTGTGAAGAGTTTCCAACAGCTAAACCCAACTCTAGCTAATGACATCCTCTCTATCATTCCCTCTATCTAAATAAATTGAGCAAGGTTAAATATATTTTAAGTATATTTGTATCATGCTCACCTTGAATTTTACAAATAATTTTCTCAAAGGAATTTTTTCTCCTTTATTTTTATTCGAAAAGTGGTTCACATAAATTGAATTCAATATTTTAAATGATTTCTTCGCCACTGAATTGACTGAAGAGGCGTTTAGTATAACAAATAAGAAGTATATAATCCAAACGACTGTTACGTAACAAAACATAAACTTATATACGATTATCATAGGCTTAAAGGCATCCATATATAATAGGGCCACAATTTTCGAACCCTTGAATATCCAAAACTCAAGTAAATATTTTGACCAAAACTTTTGATTGTATTCATTGATTTCAGAATAAAGTGAATCCATTGAATGGAAATGTTTTTGTAATGAATACAAACTCGAATTCTTTAAGGAGTGATTCATTCGGACTAATTTGTTTCGGAGGTAAACACATGTAATATAAAAATAAAAACCCTGGTTCAATTCAAATAACATTCCAAAATGGATAAACAGTGCTAAGAATATACCATTAGGTATGCCATACAATATACTCTCCAGTAAAGACCCCTCAGTCAGAGTGATACCCAGGGTAATTATGAATGCAAATGAAGGCATCACTTTATTTCCATTGAATGACGCAAATTTGATAAGGAGACGGGTCCTTCTGAGGAGTTTAAATACTTCTTTTGTGTCATTTATTCCGAGTTGTTTGGGCGGAATGTGACCCGACATCATCTGAAAGGGACTGAGAAATGTTGGCTCAATTCTTGCCAAATAATTGGAGTACCAAATATATTGATAACCAAGGTTACTTAATGAGAATATTAATAAAAGTAAATTAAAGTGAATTCTGACGCCAAGAATTCGAGCGAAGTCTCCGTTATATAAGAAAAGATTTCTTTCAGTAAATATAAGATTAACTATACTTTTGATGATTTGTATCACAAATATTAAACTTATAATAATTGGATTGTTTTTGAATTTCCGACTTTTATTTGACTCTTCGTTAGTGTAATGACTGAAAGACAAACCAATTCTATAAAAATGATTGTCTAATGATTTAAGACAAACGCTTTTCGGCAACACTTTGTTTACATCAATTGATTCCATTTATTTCTTCAGAAGTTTAAAACGTTTTCAGCACTGATTAAAACAAAACAAAAATTTAACAAGATACCTTTTTGAAATTAATTTATGAAATTAACTCAAATGTTGGTCTCTATTTCAGATTAAGAACTAGAAATTAGTAATTAGTTGACACTATTCTTGATATAAATGTAAGTGATTTCAACATTTATTTAAAGTCAAACAAAGCGAAAATATTTTGAATTTATTTGAATGAAAATATTTCTATTTATAACGAAATAAATAAACTAAAAGTAATTAAATTGTTTTTTAACCTTCAATTATGGGTTTCTAAAATTAAGATAATTTTCTTAACAATAATTCAATTATTATTTAATTAAGAACACTCTCTTAATTAACATAAATGATAATTATATTATAATAATTATTATTATAGATATAATATTGAATATTAGGTATAAATAAAATATTGTCAACAAATGATTTAAATCAGGGATTGCCAAAGGATCGAGTCTCAGGGGGTCCCAGGGGGGTATTTTTTCAAAATTCAAGGGGGGGGTATTTTTGGTAAGACCTCAAAAAATTGCTAGTTTTTCACACATAAATCGTTTTATTAATATCTTATAATAATCAAATTAAAGCTTCTAAGTTAAAGAAAAAGCATTTGAACATTTTTGATCCTATTTTTGGTAAATTACCTTAAAAATTATGAAATTCTATGGATTTTTTTAAAGAAAAAACATCTAAATACCAATTTAAGCTTATTATTTTACAATTTTTTCTTAAAAATTTTGAAAAACGGGAGCCGTTTATCTAGGGGGGGTCCGTTTTCCGATTTTTCCCAGGGGGGTATTTTGCCAATTTTTTGGTCTCAGGGGAGGTATTCCGGAATACCCCCCCCCCCCGTTTGGCCATCCCTGATTTAAATTCATGTTTTCAATTCCCATATTATTATTAAAAATATTGGTTTCGTCGTTATATCTATAAATCTTTGAGATCTTATTCATAGTTTCCTCATACATAGTGTATATTCCACTCTCTCTGAGAGAATTCATTCTAAAAATTAACAAAAATTTAATTTTATTTATTTATAAATCAACAAGTATAAATATACTAGCAATATGTTGAAATAAAATGTATAAAATGTTGAAAATAAAATAGAATTTCAAAATCTATTTTTAAATAAATAGAATATTAAAGATTAAACTAATTATTTGTTGTTTAAACTTTTTAATTCATATCAATATTAAGGAATACTATTTCTTTAATGACTTTTCTTAGAATCAATTTTCAAAATAGAATATAATTAGTGTTTATTAATATAAATAAGAAAAATTATTCTTTTATCGATTTACACATATTTATTAATATTTAATCACCAAGGTTTCTATAATGTACATATTATGCAATTTTATTTGAAATAAAATTTATTGCAATAAACATATTAAATGTGTGTTTAATTCAGTTTAACATTGAATTAAATATTAAATTAAATTCTAAAATATTAGTATAGAATTTTACTAAATATTTAATATTGAACTAAAATATAATTTTATTTAAATACTACAATAAATTAAACTTGGTAAATAATATCTAAAAATTATAATAATTAAAATAAATTCATTAGAAGTAAGTAATTACTGCCAGCAATACATAAGTATTGGAAGAACTCATAGCTATTCATAGGAAACAAATTATAACAATAGAACCCAATTTCACGTCCACTCAGTTTCTCAATAAATGACATTATCTTCAAACGAACTCTTAATGGAATTCTTTGACTCAGAATGAGATATATTCGGGAATATTTCTTATGAGCAGATCTACTAATCCAAGTACTCATAATATTTGCAAAAAAGACAACCGAAAAGCACATACAGAATAGCACTGCATTACATATTCTGCCCAAAAGTGTAGACTCTTTCTTATGAACGCCATAAAGAATTCCCTGGAATCCAATGGTCGCGATATAATAGATTATAAAAATAAATTTACACAATAAGTGATTAGTCTTTTTAGTCAAACATTCGATATAATTGTGTTCACGGATTGCATACAACAATAGCCTTAGATTTGAGTGTTTGAGACTTAAATCAATTTTATCATTGATTTCATTGAATTTGTATTTAAGATATTTAATGAGAGCAAACCATATAATAATTCCACAACAGATAAAAGTAGAGCACTGGTCGGTCGCTATTATCATAATTATATTTAAACATACCAAGTTTATTATCGAAATTATTCCAAATTCTTTTATAAAATAGATTACTGATATATTAATTAATACAATACCCAATGTTAGCAAGGTAATGTAGAAAGGATATAGAATATAATTTATGAAAATATTCACCCAAATGGCAATTTTGCGCAAGCTAGATTTATTCATTGGAAATCCAATGGTGTTATATCTAACTGCTTGTATAAAATGAGCAGTGTAAAATGTGTATGTTAATTCTTGATAGAAAATAATTAGATTAGTTAATAAAATTGCAAATTCTATAATGAACAAGGAAAGATCTGTCAAACGGGGGTCGCCAAGCATTTGGGTGGCATCCAATAGATATATTCTGAGCCATTTTTTGTCAATCAGAGCACAGACTCCGAATCGTATTGTAATCAGAATAACAGCTAATATTCGTATTAAAACAATAAGTTTTCTCTTTAGAGTCATTCGTCTCTCGATGTAAGCGTTTAGGTCTTCAGATATGCAAACATAATGAGATATTAAGAACTTTTCTAGTTTATTGATGGCCATGGTCATATCTGAATTTTGTTCGATAATATTACTGAAGGAATTAATAAATTTTGTTTTAATTTTTTGAAACATTTTTATTATTTTTCTGTTCTTTACTTCAATTAGTTTTCTTAATAAATGAAAATTTTAATTTAAAAGTATTTTTTTCAGAATAATTGCAAAAAATAAGTCTAATATTTATATATTTTTGACTAAAGTTTACTCTAGTATAATTAAGAATATAATTTAAACTTGAGTTTACTTTTATAAATATAGTTTTATTTAATTAATTTTCTATTTATTTAAGAAAAACTACAGTTGAATGAAGTTTTAATTAAACTTGGTGAAAATATTAGTGAATAAAATTCTAATTTTATATAAACATATTATTGCAGATAATTTGATAATAAACGTAAATATTTCTGATAAAAATATTATTATAGGAATAATATTGAATATTAGGTATAAATAAAATATTGCCAACAAATGATTTAAATTCATGTTTTCAATTTCCATATTATTATAATTAAAATCATTGGTTTCGTCGTTATATCTATAATTCTTTGATATCTTATTCATAGTCTCCTCATATATTCCACTCTCTCTGAGAGAATTCATTCTAAAAATTAAAAGTATTATAATTTTATTTATTAAATAATTTTGCTTACATAGTATTAATTGAATGAACAAGATCCCTTTTAAAAAAATTTAAATCATATAACAATACAAATGATTGAGTCATTGATCCGAATTCTGAAATATGATAATCAATATTTTCAATATAATACTTATCGGGAAAGACATGTCTTTTGATTCTATTCAGTTCATTCTTATCCCACATTATAACAGAAGAGCCATTTCTGACGGAA
>JAQIXI010001864.1:0-11967 GCA_034700165.1 Galumnidae sp. Gr-Ori-00277 | reverse complement strand
TCTAGCGACTTTATTTTAAGTAGTATCAAGTTGTTACCTAAACCAAATTGCTTAGCATTATATCCTCTATTAAAAAATTATTCTAAATCTAAAATCAAAACTAATCATTTCCGAGGGCTACCAAAGTATTTAAATATGCTTTTCACTTTGAACTATGATTTTGGCGACACTAAAATTAATCCATAAATTATAAATGAAATAATCGAATAACTAATAAATATTATTCAACGATTAGTTTTAAATTGTAAATAATATATATGAAAATGATCTTACTTAAATTCAATTAACAATTTGTTATCTATAAACCAATTAACAACAGCCGGAGGTTTAGAGCCAAATGTGTGACAAATTGCTTCTACTTTTCTGCCAGCTATCAGTCGGTCTCTATTAATACCAATTATTTGAGTTTTGAGGGGCCGTACTATACATCCATTGATTTCATATTTTAAATAAAAATAAGAATATTATTAGTATTAGAGAAGAATTCAAAACCATATCATTAATGATTTTGTTTGACTCAATTCATTCCAATGATTCGTTTGCTATTAGCTCTGCACCTTGTACAGTTTAGTTTTCCTAAGCTTAGATCCGATGCCTTAAATCGAGATAATAAAGGGTCTGAAGTATATTCATTTCTATAATTTTTTAAAGATTTGTCAATTTTGAAATATATGAACCAATTTATTCTGGAATAGATTTGCAAAAGAGTTGTCAAAACTGTTAAAAATTATTGTAATAATAAGTTTGTCTAAAATGTAAATCAAATATTATATTAGTTTTAATAATTGAATATCTTTTTCTATATCTTGAAAATAGAGATGAATAATGAAAACAAACTCACGATTTAAGTCAATTGTTGTTGATTTGACCACAGCTTTAGTTAAGTCACTGTTTACAGCAATACATTTGAGCACAGAATTGAGGTCTCCTCTGGCAATATGTTCTAAAGTTATACTCGAAACCACTGTATTATTGTCTCTAATCATTACTGTTTGTGTTTTCATCTTTTTATTATTTCGAAACCATGTGATAGTTGGCAGTGGATTACCTGAACAAAGCATTCATTGGTTAAAACAGAATAAAATGTCTTCATTTTATTCAGTCGAACTAAAAATCAATTTTTTAAAGAGTATTCTAAAAAAGAGTACATTTTAAGGGTTTTTTGGATTTACTTATTTTGATAGTCTTTAATGTACACTAAAGTTGAACAACGGTTGACACCAATTGTAGACAAGAGTTCATTAAAGATTTAAATTTCAATTTTATTAGATTTTTCAAATGAAAACTATCTCTTTGGTGAAATTAGTAAAACTGTGGAAATATGAAAGGTCATATTTTTCATTTAAAAATGGGCATAATTTAAATGAAAGGATTGAAATGAGTGCTAATTAAATGTTTTGATTAATTGTTATAAATTCTATAATATATTTGTTGTTAAAGTGTAAAGAAATGGCATAAATGTGTTGCAAAGAAACAAATCATACCACCGATCGATTCACAAAACAGTTGAACGTCGGATCCCTCATCAAAGAGCGCAATACTTTTGAGTTCAGTTCCATTCACATCCCTTATAATCACTCTTTTGGGAGGAACTAGAACAAAAACAGATCACAGGGCTTTGTATTTCGGAAATCGATGAACTAAATATTATTACTTTTATAAATAAACTTGATACAAAATAGCTTGTTAAATTTATTATTTTAGTTCATATGTTTAAATAAAATAGGATTTTATAATACAAAATCTCTTCTCTTCAGATAAATCTTAAAACGATTTTTAATCATTTTATTGATCTTTGAAAACATATTTGAATTATTCAATGAGAGTTTCCTTATATTTTTCAAAATGAAAATCACGTAAACTTGATGTCAGTGAAAATGTAAACCATTAAATAAATTCATTCAAATATTCTGCTTATTTTTTTAGGTTTATATGAAATAATATAAATAATTTTTTTCTTGATACAAAATTCTCTATATTAATATTTTTAAAAATGCTAATTATCCTAGATAATTTTAGTGAAAACCGCTTGAAAAACGACTGATCCATTCAAAAATTAGAGAGATGAAAGCGAGGGAACATAGATATTTCCACGAATGCATATTTAAATTGGTATATCTTTGGCAGACCTTTAAGTCTTGAAAATATTTTTTAAATGTTTTAAATATAACTAAAAATGTTTTTTATTATCCTTTTGTGTTTATTAATAAAAAAGTCTTTTCATAACTGAATAACTGCCGAATCGGTGCTTAGATTTAGTTTAGACTAAAACCAAAAATCACTCAAATTTAGTGAATTTTTGATTAAATTGAAATATATTTAAAATACCAATAAAGTAAAAGATATAATAGTTTACAATACCTATCACAATAAGAGGTGCCTTGCTTATTTTGGTTCTAGTCCATCTATAGTCGACTCGACACCAGTATTCTCCGGCATCTGATTCTAATACTGGACTTATTTTTAGAGCTGAGGGACGGACTGAAATATCAAAGTTTGTTCGGCCTTCATATTCGTCACAAATAAAATGTTGTGCGTTTTCCAGGGGTGTATTTCTTGCATCTATACTATAAATTGGTGCTCCAGATATATCCTGTCCCTTATACCAAAGTATTAATGTAACCGAATCACTGGATGTCAGACCAGATACACTCATATCGCAGGGAATGGAAACACTTGAGCCCATCATTACATTCTGTTCGGGATATGCTTTTGATACCAATATTTGAATTAATTGTCAGTTAATATAATTATTATAATATTATTATAATTGATTAGAGAAATAGAAACTCGTATTGTACTCACTATTGTATTCTGTATGAGAGCCGACACTCGTTTTTAAGCCAATAATAACTAAACATTTGAGATATTAATAATTGATAGAATACATTTCATTTAATTATATTATTTAATTAATCGATAGATTTAATTATTAACACAAAAATGACAAAAAAAGATTAATATTTGAATTGTATTAACAAAACTTATATAATATTATTTTATTATTAATTATTTTAAAATATTTTTTTAAATTATTAATTTATGAATTGAAACAAAATTTCTATTATTAATATTCAGACAAAAATAGAAAATTTAATGAAAAATTATTTCAAAATATTATTTTAAAGAAATTTATCGAATTTATTTTCAGGAGTTCTAAATGTTTCACATATGATCATGTTCAATTAAAGTTTTAAGCCTTAAACATATATAACTTGATTAACATAATGTTAATAGTGTAAATTTTATAATTTTACTTATAATAGATAATTGAGTGATAAATTCTTACCTCTAATGAAAGTAGTTATCCAGATCAGCGCATTATTTAAATTAAATCTGAATGAATTGCTTTGAAAATAAGTTGTTTTCCAGCAATTCATCATATGGTGAGCTGTGTTTATCCAACACTCATTTGTTATGTCATTTTCCTTAAACAAAACAATTTTGATTTCACATTATTATTACCTCTAATTTATTTTTAATGAAATTTAAAATTTGCCTCAAAAGGTATCTTAAAAATTGTTAAATTATACGAATATAAAAATTGAGTTATGAATCAAATTTTAATTTTTAAATTGAATGTTTGATTGTTTTTAAACTTTATATCATGGTAAATTATCTCTTTTTAAGTTATGAATTAATTACAAAATAGGTAACCGAATTGACTCTTTTTTGATGTTTAATTAAAACATATTTCATTTAAATGAAAATAAATTAATTATAGTTAATAAGGTTAAGTCTATTAATAATATTTGCACTAGGTTGAAATTTATTCATAAAAAAATATATTGGATCAAAAAAATACTTATACCATAAATCAAGTGAAAGTGAAATGGATTAAATTAAAATTCAAAGCGACACTCACTCACTCTTACACTTCTCACGAGAATTGTTTTAGAAATCAAAAAATCTATTCTATTCTATTCTTTCACTTTTTTAAAGTTTAGTAAATCCATCGCTAAAAAAGTTTTTTTGATTTAAGAAATTTTTTTAAATCTATTAAATTATAAAAATATGAAATAAATGAAATGATTAATAATTATAAAAACTTATCAGTGATAACCTATCAGTGTTCAAGTGTTTCACTGGATTAGTTTTCAAATGATTATCGATCAATCATTAAAAGAATGATTAAATAGAGTCTCTCTTATTTTGGTCATTCAAAATAAAGATAATTAATGGCTTTAATCAAATCCTATTCCACACAAATTGTAGTTTTATCTGATTTTATTATAATTCAATTAACATAACATAACATAATATAATATTTTAAATCGTTTTACTATTAGTGAAAGTCAGACACTAATCCCATATCAAAATTGGTGTTTAAGTCAAACCATTTCCTAATTTTTCTTTAAAAATAATTTGAGCACATCTTTTATCATAAATTTTATGTTATTTAAGAAATTTTAACTAAAATATTTCGGATAATACAGATTTTGTTGACTTTCAATATACTTCTAAGTCGTATACAATAATAAAAGTTCTAGAACCTAAATAATAGTCAATTCCTGTGATAAACATATTAAGTTTTTATTAATAACATATAATAAGCTTTTCATTACAATTTTATTCATTTCTTAATATAGAAAACGTTTTGGAATTAAAAACCCAATAAAGAGATAAAGTGTTAAATTATTTTGAAATACAATGACTGGAATCTAGAAAACCTTTAACAGCAATTGATTATAAAAAATATTGAGGAAAGGTCCATTTTTTCAATTCAATCTCAAGAGATATCTCATTATATAGAAATGAACAAGTTAAATTAAAGATTAGAGATTTTAAGAATATATTTAATGGAATTAAATGAATTCGTAGTTTTATTAAGTTTGAATCAAAAGGTTTTTTGTTTGATTCAGTGATTGTCAGGAAATTACTATAATATCTCCACTGATTAATCAAAACCTTATGCTTTAACACTGGCTGTCATTCCGATCAGATGTGGCACTTGAGTGTCGCCTTTACATCGAAAGAATAGACATTTCTTAAGAGCTCTAACATAAAAACAATCAGCTTTTCTGGAAAGACATCTCAAAAGATTAAACTAATGAGAAAAAGAAGAAAAACAGAGATACCACTAATTAACTCAATTAAAATTATTATGAATATTAAGAAATATATTTGAAAGTTCCAGGAACATATTTTAATATTTTTGATTACAAGAATTAAAATCTCTATCAAAGTTTAATCCATTAAATTTATTAAATGAAAAATCTTGAAATCTCTATGAATTCTAGAATTTATTTTAATCACAAAATATTTTTGAAAATAATTTCTCAAAACATTCAAAGATTTAGCGTTTAAAAAAACTAAAGGAACTTGATATTTGAAAAAATAATATTACTTACTAATTATTGAATAAATTTCAAGTTATTTATGTGAAGAAAATTAGACTCAAAACTGAGTAAAAAAGTGAATTTTATAGAAAATACTGAAACGAAATATTTAGAAATTATCCGAAATTCTTGGGTTTTCAGTGAAATCACTTTTGAGGAATGACTTATCCGAATATGTTGTGACATATGCTCAACAACTTTGTTGACACTATTCTTCTTTGGAGCGAAAAACTAATGTGAAGTGAAGTAACATTTGAGGAGAGAACACATTTCTTACAGATATAACTCAAAAGTATGGGAGAAAATGCGATCCACTAATGGATAGTGTTTTGGATCAGATCAAAGAATGAGAACTGGAGGCCGAACTGTGCCGTAAAACTGTGATAAAAGAGTGTGAAAGAGAGCGCATTCTCTAAAGCCTAACGCAGAGGCGAATCGATTTTAGTCTTCACTGCATTACTGACACTTGAATATTATGGGCCAAACTCATCTTACCAGGGTAATATGGGTTCACTGCACTTCACAAATATATACATATTTTCGTACCTAAACACCAAAAATTCCCTTAAGATGATTATAATAAACCTAGTTTATTTTTATTTAATTTAAAAAGTTAACTACATAGATTTTTAAAAATTTCAATATAACCTTAAATTAAATAAAAAAGGTAAAAATTTATCTTGGTAAATTTTAAAATTCCATCTAAATTAATAAACAAGTTCAATATGTGTAAAAGCCACTATATTTATGGCGACGGTATTTTAGCAAGGGTTATATATTACATGTATATTCATAATATAATATTATTATGTGATATAACTTATATGATATAAGCATGATAAGTTATTGATAACTTGCATAAAAATTGATAGATTAAGTTATTTAATTAAATTCAAAAATCATTGATTTACTTAAATATCTGCATTGGTTAGTTAAAAGTTGCAAGTTGCAACCCTAAGATGAATCTTTTAGCCTAAATACCTTTCAAAGCCTTTCCTCACAATTTTTATTAAAAAATAAAACATAAATTTAAAACTAATAGAAAATATCAAAATTAAAAAAAGTGGGGAATATTTCAAATAAAAGTTAAGGGAATAATAGAGAGTGTAATGAAAATTCATATTTCCATTAATCATAACAACAAAAGTAAACTTTTTTGCACTTTTATTAAGTTTGTTGTTCGCACCAAAAGATTATGAGTAGAAAATAGAATATTACGATATTTAAGAAGAGGATTGAAAGAGGAAAGAGAGAGCAGAGGGAGAGGAGAGGGAAAGTGAGTTTCCAAACATCACATAATGGAAGTGTAATTTGAAGTGAACGCTAAATAAATCTTTTTTATTTAGTCGAATGGTCTGAACAATAAATGTAATTATAATTTCAGTGCATTACTCTGTTTGACACATAAATAGTGAAACTATTTTTCTTTGAGTTATGCATTACTCTAATTGAATATAATTTTATTTCCCTTCAAATCAAAGTTATTATCTATGCTTTAATATATTAATGAAAATAAATACAATTCACAATACAGTAAAACGACTTCGTTATTGTTTATAGTTATAGCTATAAGTTATAGCCTAACAAAAGCTATAAAATCAACAAATCATGAATTCATGAATTGATTTCATTTTATAAATTTTTTTTTCAAACAATTATTAATTTTATAACATATCATAAAAACAATAAATATTCACATACTTTGAATCAATAAAATTAAATCTTACAAACATTATCCCAATTAATTTAACCAGGTGTATTATTGTAATATATCATTAAATTTAGTTTTAAAATATAGTATTGAAACAAAAATAATTTGCTTATAACGAGTATTCACTAAAATGTTTTGTTAATAACAATTGAGATCAAAACAAAATAGAATTTCAAATTTTCTACATTTAAATAAAGTTTGAAATTTTGATTTCACTGAAGTTTTTTCTATAAAACATTCAGATATTGATTTATAAAGCATTGAAAATAAGAGCACCATGGTTTACTTATTTTTTAAGGGGGATTTCATTTTAAAAGGAAAATCTAGAGTCAAGTAATTAAAAATTGATTTAATATTATGTAAATTTTAAGTTTTGAAGAGACTCTCTATTAATTAAATTTAATTCTTTAAGTATTAATCCTTTTATAGATATTATTAATATATTTCTAACGTTTCCAATAGATGTGTGCATCTCTGCTGTCAATGTTTTAGAGTTTTTGTAAAAAACAAATTCAGATCAAATCCTCTTTTCTTATAGTATTGTAATTTCATTTCAAACCAAATAATGTAATCAAATGTAAATGCGTTCCAACTTTTGATTTCTATTCATTCAGAATTTGATTCGGTTTAGAGAGGAATAGCTTTTTTGTACTAAAGTTATTGCCTTTATATGCAATTAGTGTCCGATTGATTAATAAAATTTTTTAATTAAATTATAATAAACTCCAATAAAATTATAGATTGGATTTAAAAGAATTTGATTAAAACCTTTAATTATTTTGATTTTGAACCATAAGACTAAACGTGACTCAATTGGAATAGTGGTCACACAAAAACACTGGCTTTTTATCTATAGTTTCGTTAAAGTTATAAATGAATTATTATTGCATTTTATATATAAAATTTTTCTAAATATAATATAAAATTTAAATTTAGTCATTTACCAATTTTTTTTGTTGAATTAAAAAGGAACAAGGAAGAAATCTAAAAAGTATAGAACTATACTTTAAAAAAGTATGTCTGATCCTATAAGTAACCGACAAAATACATGTTTAGTTGTTTTTAAAACAATTTGAGTAAAATTTTCGAAATTTTTTATTATTTGATTTTTAAATTTATTTAATTTTAAAATATTGAAAAAATACTAGAAGTATATTCAAGATCAAATTGAAAGGTTTAAGGTATTTTGCAGACACGTTTAACTTCATCATAAATAGTTCCTGGACTGCATTTATAGATAATGTCCTGAAACTTTTTTGATCCGTTATTAATGCATTCATGATATATGGCTTTGTCTTTGGGATCGGCAAAGAAACCCGAGGACTTGCATTGAAAATGTCCACCAGTTTCAGGGGCAGAGCTTTCCGTCAGACCATCAGTTGGTCTATCAGTGGGTCTATCAGTGGGTTTATTAGTGGGTCTATTAGTGGGCCTATTAGTGGGTCTATCAGTTGGTCTATCAGTTGGTTTATTTGAAACACCTTTTGTTGGTTTTTGTGTCACCGGATTCGAACCGGAAGTTGGAGTTGGAGAGGCGTGAATTTCCTCGATAATGGGATCCGTACCATCTCCTACACATTTTCAGTTTATTTTTTAAATGAGTGTAATATCAATAATATTTTAAAAGTTTGAAAAGATCAGACAAACCTCCGTTCAATTCTCTGCTAATAGTTTTAAGTAAAGGGTATTTGCCTTGACCACACAATCCTTTAAAATCATCAGTGTCAATTGACCAAACCATTCCACCTGCTAACCCTTTGGATTTTAAAAAGTTAACTTTATCTTTGAGACTTTGTTCGTCATCGAATCCTATCCATTGATTGGAACCGACGGCAAACGGAATTTTTTGTGTCTCATCTCTGATTACTTTCCAATTATTATTGGATTTCAAAAGTTGACAGATCTTTATATAAACAAATTTCAATCATTCATTCAATTAATCAGAATTATTGCCTCATTATAACCCAAAGTGCCGACCAATCGCGTAAAGGGTCCTGCACTACCTCCGGCACCAACAGCGGGCGCTCCGATGCCGAAATTGTTTGGGTTGGCTAATGTGAATGTGCGACCATATAATGGCATTCCCATTACCTGACATAAACTACAATCAAATGAAATTAAATATAAAATAAATACAATTTTTTTAGGGTCAGCCCCTAATTTGATCCAATAGTCGACAGCGTATTCACTTGTAAATTGTTTGTCGAGTTCGCTGTCATTTGGGTTGGAATATAGGGGAGAGTTGTGGGCTATAAATCATATTCAAACAAATAAATGAACTCTCATATATAAATGTAAAATAGCATGACAACTTTATACATATTATATGTACCTGTTCTATTTTCCCATCCGCCATGAAAGTCGTAAGTCATTAGATTAATTATATCAAGGTACTTATTCATTTGTGGCACATCATATGCCCTATCAATTGTTGGTTTACCGGCAGAAACAGCGGCTGAGAGAACAAAACCAAAGGGTTGGAACGCCTCATGCAATTCACGCAGTAATTCAATGTAATGATGTTTGTCGTCGTCATTACCCGGCTTTCTGTCGGCGTCACCCGAAGCTTTCATAGCCGGGTATTCCCTATTAAACCCAATAAATAGATATAAGAAAACAATAAACACATACCAATCGACGTCCAAACCATCGAAATCGTATTTCTGAAGAAACTGAACCACAGAATCAACGAAAGTTCTTCTGGAAGAGGGATTACTCGCCATTCGGGAGTATTTGTCTGAGCCCTCATTCCATCCTCCGATTGCTATCAAAGTAGTCAAATGAGTATTAACTGTTCGCAAATGATTCCATCGGCGATACATTCCTTGAATGAGTCATAAATCAAATGAAAAACAATTAATTGAGTGATATATGGGAGACCTCTTCCCCAATGAAGACCACTATTCCAATCAGTGTCACCGGTGTCTAAATCGGGATCAAACACTCCAATAGTATTGTCGGCATTAAGTTTTGTGAAACCATATATCATATGCGTACAAATGTGAGGGTTTGCGTCTTCTGCCGCAAACTAACAATCATTTAGATTAAGTATGATATGCTCATCATATGCTCATCATATGTTCAAGGTTCAAATCCTGTAGCTTCCAAATATAAGTATATATTGTCATAATCTATTCTAATTTGCAAACTAGGTCAAATATTTAATTGAAATTTTAAATTTATAAAAAATTTCATTTTTTATTAAATAAGTAGAAGAAGTCATAAGAAACAAATTGATCAAGGTACCATCTTGATAACCTAAAGATAAAGTTGGCAGAGGGCATCAGGGCTAAAAAGTATTTTTTTTAAAATTAAAAGTTATGGAAAACATTTTGAATAATATATGAAAAACATTAAATAAGATATAATTAACATTCTTAAAGGAACATTTAACTAAATATTTAACCTAGTTTAAAATTTAAATCATAATAATTTTATTTGTAAGTAACTGGATTTCGACCTTGAACGTACTTAAGTTAAATTTAAATCATTTAAATACCTTTCCATCTCCAGGTCTATAAAATGACCATGAACCCCAATAACATACAATTTTATACTTTTTGTTGTTTCGATCTAATTATTTAAAAAATTATTAAAATTTTTGTCAAAATATAGAAAACAATTATTGATATATGAATACAATTCTTTGTCTTTGGATTTCAATTCTTAATTTAAAAAAAAAATTGGTTCACTTTTTAGGAAATTATCTCTTAAATGATTATTTCAGTAAATATTAAATATTGTCAGCTATTATTAATTATAGTCAAGGCCATTTAAAAATTCTCTAAACAATGAGTTCAATTCTATATTTAGAAATTTAAGTATAATTAGATATACTTTCCTTTTGATGAGTATGTGGTGACCACAAACAAAACAATTATAATCAAGAATTTGATGTCCACTTTCATCGCTGATTATCTTTAATAAAACTTTTAAAAAGAAAACAAATGATTTTAAAGTAAAACTCAATTAAAAATATATTTATTATTTTAAGAGTTAAGTGAATAGTATTCTCTCAATAATTGATTCACTTATCGATTGAAAATTAAGTGAAATTTACTTTTGTTTGACTCGATTTAAATAGTGTTTCCAAATGAAAACAATATGAAGTTTAACGCATTTAACGTCACGATATCCGTGACTTCAGCTTTTCATTCGATCGAGAATTCACTGTCAGATAAAATGCCGAAAAAGGCAAATGCGGGCTCTTAGCTCTTGCAAACATATTATATAACCATGATATTAATGAGAAAACAACTTTTTTATAAAAATGTTGAGCGGGTTATCAATTTTTATATCATTTTTAATTAAATAATTTCTCAAAAAAATATTAAAAACAATTAATTGTTAATTATTTTGAATTTTGATATTTTAGTCTAATATAAAATAATAAAATTTAAAACTATATTAAAGACTAAAATTTCAATGAATTTGTGGTTAATTTTAACTTACACCGAACCCAAAATCCTTTTTAATAGATCTAGATTGATAAGACCTCTCATAAGCTAGATAACATTTATTTAACTACAAATTCAGTTTAATTTATGCATTGATAAAAAATAATCATTTAAGCTTGTATATTTTGTTATAAATATATTATATATTTCAACACCAATAACCCAAAATGAACAAGATAAAAAATTTATTTATTTCTTATTTTAAATTACATAAAGAAAAATTATTCATTGATTATTATTTAGGATAGAAATTTTTAAAGTATGCGCTTGAAAATATAAGCGAGTAAAAAGTTTACCCAGAAATAATGTTAAAAATTGGATATTAAGTGTCATTTAGTGGTGTGATTAAAGGTTTCACTTTTCTCTACGTTAATCATATACACTGGTCAGTACTTTATCTTTATAATTGAGAGTCAACCATGATACAACGTAAAGGAAAGGTGAACATTTAATGTATAAA
>JAQIXI010001863.1:0-11971 GCA_034700165.1 Galumnidae sp. Gr-Ori-00277 | reverse complement strand
TCGATTGGGATAGGTCAGAATATCGCACCAAAACCGGGGGGACACCACCGGGTCATTTGTATAGTGACTGGAGGCAAATGACTTCGCAAAAAGACAATAATTTTGTGTTCACTTCAGACACAAAGAAAAACGAATTAAAATAAGTCTTATTTTTATTCAAAATTCCTGTCCGTCAGAGTTATATAAAAAGTAATTTTCTTAAATAAAAAGAAAACAAATAAAATAAATAAAAAAAGAGATGAAAACTGTTTGTCAACTGAAAGACTAATTGAAAAATCAATTTCTCTTTCAATTTATTATATTTTCATCTGATTTTTAGTGTTGAATATAATCAGAATAATTTTCATCTTTCGAATATAAATCTTGGTCTTATTTCTGAGAAAATTGAATTTATATATTTCTCATTCAAGTGTCGGAATATATATACACTATATTTTCAAACATAAATTAGAGCCCAGAATATAGAAAAAGAAAAGTAGTTTAATATAATAATAATTTTTTTTGCTTATATTTGGTGTTCACTAAAGAAAAAAGAAAATTCTTTTCTTATATTTAAGTTTAACTATAGATCACACTTAAGATTACACTAATGATGGATCAAAAAATTGTGAACTAATATCAGGTACAACTGGTTTTTGAACTCTTCGGAGGCGCACATAAAACATGTTTTTCCCTTCTCTTGCAATCATTTTAATGACAATATGTGCAAGATCTGTTTTTAAAGTTTACTTTTAATTTTTTTTATATATTAAAATTTTATCTTGAATAATTTTTTTATTAAATATTTTGCGGTACTTTTTTTTGTGCTCGCTTATAATATATTGCTTTAAGATTTATTAGACAAATGTACCAAGGAAATACAACTAGATCTCCTATTTTTGTTCTTGTTAAATTTTATTTTTAGGTAATTAATAGAAAATACTATATCTATGTGTAGTTGAAAACTAATATTTCAAACTAGCAAAAAAATGTGTTTGCTTGCTAATTTCTCTTATCCGAGTCAAATGGAATGAATGGAATTCTTGCACATCCCATTCAGTTGCAAAATAGTTGCATACATTACATGTTGTGGTGTGTCCTTTGCATAGCCTCTGATATTACGTTCAGTTTATATAATGGATAAACAATTTTTTTTAATTCAGTTCTCGATTTCGTGTTTGAATTTCTAATACTATTTTCTTTTCACTCGATTTTTATATTATTCGCGATAATAGGTTTTGGATATACAGTAGACTATCATTAATATTAATTAATTTTTTTTTGTTATAAATAGAGAACTGCTGTAAGAGTTAAGGTATGAAACATACCTTCTTATTATAAACTATTACATATTATTTGCTTCGCTGTATATTCAGCTCTTCTGAAGCCATTAAATGTTAATTAGTTGTTATCACTATTTGGCCGAAATTATAACCAATTTTGTGTTATTTATGAAAAATACATTTCATTTAAAGTGGAATAGGCAAGGTAGTTTTTTTATTTTAATAGCTTTCGTAGTTTAGGGTTTGTGTCCAACAGAACAGGTTTAGTGAAATTTTTGGAATTGTTTTCAATGTATTCTTGAAGTATTTCTATTGAATTGAAAAAACTTTGAGACAAAACACTTAAACTCAAGTATTGCTTACCCCTGCCTTAGTTACCCCTTTTCTTCGAGTGTCAGGTGCTTTCTTAAAGCTCTGGATTCACGCAATTTAGTTAGAGATTAATGAAATATTTAACTAATTTTTACAGACTTTTGACATTAAAAGTGTTGAAAAGAAATGTTTTTTATCTTTTAGTGTTTAAAACTATTTTTATTTATTTTGTCTAAAAAATACGACTTTTGATGAAAATAATTATTAACTTTTAAGACATTATATGTGTTTTCTAACAAAAATCATTAAATATTTTCTGTTTTCATAGATATTTCAACATTTAATGAGACTTAAAAAGGATATACTTTTTTTTGATTAATTGTCTGATGTTTGTATGCCTTTCGCCAATAAATCCTAGATTTTTCCCAAAGATTCTGAAGAGAAATAGCTATCAAGTTTTGGAAAATCCTTTGAACTTTTCTCTAGGCTTTATTTCAACTTCTAACAATGCTCTAGTTAGATTATGCTAACTAATCTTCTTTTTATTATTAAACTAATCAAAAATTTATTGTTTTGTCAGATAAATCTTCAATTCAATTATCTATTGAACAAGGTTAATCAATCCTATATTGTTTTTTTCTTCAAATCCAATTAAACAATTCCTGTTATTTTTTCTCATTCAAAGGGAATTAATTAATCAAAACAACACAAAATAATTAATGATTTTTGTATTTATTTTAATTCAAATTAAAAGAAATTAATGATTGAAACAAATAAACAATGAATCAAAAAATAGGAAAAATCTCTTTTATTAGTTACTCGATAACAAAGGCCTTAATGATAAACTTATTCATTTTAAAATGACTCTGATAATTATCTGCCACCAAAACAAGGTTGTTTTTTTGATAAATTATTTGAGAAAAGAAATTAATTTCATTTTAATTAAATAAAAAACAGTGTTTTCTTCCCTAAAAGGTCTGTATTTTATTATTTTCGATTCATTTTTAATGATTTGTTTCAAAGCATTTTTTTCTGACAACTAATCGCTTTATAATCGATAATAGTTTTAAAGCTAATATTTGTGACTAAATCTTCCGAATATACCATTACTCAGGCCTTTAGCAGAAGTTCTTTGATCTGTACCCAGTCTTAGAGATATACCATAAATCTTTAGAGTATTTTCTAAGAATAACTTTCATAAGAAAAGTCGAGAGAGAGAGAGAGAGAGAGAGAGAGAGAGAGAGAGAGAGAGAGAGAGAAGAATGAATTTTGTGTATAGAAAACAATTTCAGGTAAATATATACCACTTCTGGTATTTTGGGAGTGATATTACCTCTGAATAAGTGAATTTACATTATATACAAACTGTAAATAATTGAATAATTTATGTGACTGTTTTACCTGTGCTATAAATTGAGCAATTTATTTATGTATTTAAAATTTGTGCCTAGCTATGATAAATCAAAGTAATACATTATACTGTATTCTTGTTCTTTTTTCTTACTAATTCATACATAGTTTTCAATGATTTCCTAAATTAATCATAAATTAATAAAAATAATTCACACAATTTAATTAAAAGCTACAAGTTTACTATAAAAAGTGGCAAGGTAAAAAAAATTTGCTAGAATTACTATAACTTAATAAATAACCTATTAAATAGGATAATAACAAGGATAATATTCTAGTAAACATTAGAGATATTTTCTTATGATTGAGTTGTCATTTCAATGTCAAGAAAAGTATGCAATCAATTATTCAAAGCATTGGCTGAAAGAGAAATAAAATCGAAAAGTTATTAATTAAGTTATTTTCAAATTCATGTATTTTTTTAAGTCAAACATTTTTTCCCATTTCTGGCAAAAAGAGTGGACTTTATTTGCAATCAATCATCAATTTTTTCGTTTTTTTAAACATAACTTTTTTTAGTAATTGAATGTCAAAAATATGATTCTCTTATAGAGTCAGTGATGGCCAGACCTCGTAAAGATTATCTTATTTGCAAACTAGTTTTACCTTGCTCAAATAAATTATATTTGTTTGACATTTTTCATCTATTCCTATTGATTGCTTGATGAGACGTATAACTTGCAAACTTTGAAACATTGCTTATAAAATCCAACCTCTGGTCATCTCCAGTGAAGAATAGAAACACTATATTTAGGAATAAATTTATTACGAATCAAATGAATATAAGATTAGTTATAATTTATAGTTTGGACACAAAATTGTTTCTCCGATATTATTATTATTTTTTTTTATTTTCTGATTTGTTTTTTCTTCTCCTGAATTGAATCTCAAGACTTGAAAATAGATTTGAAATTAGATTTAAGTCTTTTGAATATTCAGTGAAATGTTTGGGTGTTTAGCATATAATTACAAATTTAGCCAAAAGTCTCAGAATCAGAGCTCTAATAAGCACTTATTCTGAGCCGTCAAAACATATGCCATTCTAAAGGTATTCAAAAGATTCTCACAGTTGGGGTCTTTCCTATTCTTGGAAATGAAGGCCATAAAAACCATTGTCTCAGCGATGAGATTCTTGGAAGTATATTCACCGAATCTCTTATTAATAATTAAAATTAAAAATTAATTATTTCAAAGTCTAATATATTTTGCATTAAATATACGTTTAGTTCCAGACATTGAATATTAGATCAATCAATAGAATATGCATTTATTGCAAGATTATGAAAATTGTTTCGTGGAAATGAAATTTTCTCTTTTGAATTATAAAATTCACATTAAATTTGAATTTTTCTATTCATTTTGGAAACCAAAGTAATGGTAAACTCTTTCTCTCACTCAGTGAGGGATAACCAGGTTTTGATGTCTATTTGAGTTGACGCCCAATCCGTTGATGTCCCCCTCCCTTGACATTGAATTTTGAATAAGTGCTTACTCTTTGCAATAAACAAAAAAAATAGTAACTAAAACTTATAAATTACTTTGAAGTTTACATTTTCTAAATTGCAAAGAAAAAGTTCATAGATGAAAGTGGAAAGCATTAAATCACCACAAGATATCGGTGTAGAAAACTGTATCGAATCAATCATCATGGATAAATATTACAATTTTATAATTTCCCATAACTTTTTAGTTATGTTTCCTCTCTATTGGAAGGCATAAGACAACTGTGCGATCACTTAATAAAGAGATAAAACTGTCGACCGTTTCAATTATGGAACTTTTCCTTTCATTCTCTCTCTCTCTCTCTCTCTCTCTCTCTCTCTCTCTCTCTCTCTCTCTCTCTCTCTCTCCCCCTCTCCCTCTCCAATCGTGAATTGAATTATTGTTATCTAAATGTTTAGTAAATAAATATCTAGCACAAAAAATGGGGTTTAACTGATAATTAGTAAAGAATAAGCAAGCACTATTAAGCGAGCAATTAATGTATAAATTAGGCTTAACTTTTGATTATTTCCAAAATTGATAAGAAATAGAGAATTAGTAACAAAATGTTTGACTAAAATAAGAGAAGTTTTATCTCACGCCTGACTATAATTGACTTAAATATCCTAGATGATTTATCTTTGAATATATATACCCCTCTCCTATTCTTAAAGGTGAATAATTTAGTATTTTTAGCCTAATTTGTAATCCAAATGCGAGACAATTACGATAAGCACTGGAAATGTTGGCTCAATATATAAATCATTTGGAGATAAAAGAGAGAGAAAACTATTACCGAATATCCCGTAAAGTATATCATGTTTTTCATCATTTAATGTGTTTTTTTCTATACACAAAAGGAGAGATGAGTTCAAGGATTTTAAGCAACCGTTCCAACCGTTCCAACCGCACACCAATTATTAATTAAATTACCTTTTTCTTCACTATTATCTCTCAACTCTATTGTGTAGTAATCATCACATTTTAGTGGAAAGACTGCCGTATAGTCCTCTCCAAATGATTTACTGTCTAATGACTTACTCTATTAACAGAGAGAAAGGCTTTTGTTTTCTTCGCTAACGTTTATATCAAAGGCCCGGGTCTACAGGTTTAGGGCCTGTTCTTAGTGGTCAGACCCTCGCAGACAATAACCTGATTGAGAGACCGGTAAAAGCTTTTCATTTCTGAAGATATAATGAATTTCCTGTACTTTTCTCTTATCAAACTCTAATTAAATTAAGCGTGACCATGGTCAAAATGCGCCAGATAGTGATGACGACGTTTGCCAATTAAAAATTGCCGTGATCAATTTCTTGCAAAGTGCATTGAACCTCGAATTTCTTAGAATCAATTGAGAATGAGTACCGTTATCAAGCACAATTTGGTTAATTAAGAATTGATAGCAAAATAAGAATAAATGTATTACTAATTAAAAAAATCAAAACTCTTGGCAATCATTTAATTGTTTTGTGCATTTGTGCAAGAATTCATTATTTGCAAGAGTAGAGTCACACAAATAATATTCTCATTTATTATTTTTTTTAAGATAAAATTAATGGCAAAATACGTGAGTCATGTCATGCCTTACGACTCACTACTAATTCTTGTTTTGCTTATAATTTTAGTTTAATATTTCAAATGAAAATTATAATTATTATTATTTATGGAATCCTTAAAACAAAAACATATTTTTTTAAAGAAAAAAAAAATAATATTTCCATTACTCTCTTATAATACGATTTTTTTCATAATGAAAGCCATATATAATTTTGTTTAAAAATTGTGTTTCATTTGCCCCCCTCTAAGCTCTGAAATTCCATTATTCTAGTTTAGATTTGAACGATTAATTCAACATTTTAATCGTAATTCAGAGGCTAATCGTTTTATTATTATTCTGCAAGGTTAAATTTTTCAAACTATTTACTCTTTAGAAATTCATTCCTGTGCTTCCAATTATCAAAATATAGAAATTAATTCTTTAATTAAGGAAAGGTTAACGAAAAAAACATAAAGTTAAAAGTTTGGAGCGCTCTATCTTATGACCCAAAACATTTTCTTTCATTATTCTGAGCTCAGGAGTTGACTATAGATTACATTCAATTGCAATTAAGATATAATTATGTCTTCCGATGTGCTCTAATGTTGTTGTCGTGCGTTTGGTTTTGAAGTTATTTTTTTTCGTTTCAATCATTTCTTCTTTTTTTCCCATTTCTTGTTCGCTGTGACAACACCTGTGCTGTGATTTTTAGTCTTGAAATAACAGCACAGAATAAGTCAACTTTTAAGGCATATTTTGTGGGACTCTTTTTTTTGCTTTAATTATTTTATAACTATTTTTCTTATTCTTCACTTTTTGATATGTCTTTCGTGTGTCCGTCACTCGTCTGTTGCTTTAATTCCCTTTAAATTTGTTTTTTTAAATCAGAAGAAATAAAAGTAAAATTAAAATAATTTTATTTTTTGCGAATTATTTAAATTATAATTAAAAGTAAAAGCGATAATCATTTTGTTGATTGAATTCTTGTTTTTATTTAATTTTAATTCAATTCTCACTCAAAATATTTAAATTACATTTCCTATGCTTTGATGCAATTAAAGAAAAATATTACCTAGAGTTATTTAGTAATAAGACATTTCTCAGATTAATATTGTTAAATTAACAAGATGAAAAACATTTAAAACATATTTTAGACGATATTCCTATAAAGTTTTGCAAGTTAACTAACAGTATGAAGAGCATATTTAAGTTCATTTAGAGATTTGTAATAACTAGTAAAAGTTATTAAATGTACTTATTTATAATTAGCAATTTAAATATTGACCAAGGTGTAATTTGTTACTTATTTTTGGGTTTTACTTTACTCAGGATATGGAAAAGTTTTTTTAGCCCTATATTTAAGTTATAAGAATAATGGGGTTATTATAATAACTTATGAAAAGTACAATCAAGATAAGATAAGAAATTATGTGAACTTGCACTTTTTAACATTTTTTTTTATTAAGAAGTAAAGCAATTATATTTAAAAGGATATTTTGACGGTTTTTGGTCAAAGACAAGAAACACACGAATGAAGTCTATGTATAAGTATTTGCTTTGGATTTTGAAAATTAAAGACAAACTATTCTTTTGTTTTGTTTTTTCTTTTTGTAAGAATAAAATGCCTTTTGTTGTAACAATCAATGACTTAATGGATTCAGAAAAGATTCAAATATTTGCACAAAAATTTTCTAAACTTTAGCCATAAATATATACAATACTTAGTTTGGGATGTAATGGATGAGTCTTGTCATACATGGATCTCTCTCTCTCTCTCTCTCTCTCTCTCTCTCTCTCTCTCTCTCTCTCTCTCTCTCTCTCTCCCTCTCTCTCTCTCGAGTGCTGTCCGGCGGTCCCTCAAAGATTATTCTGTGCTCACATATGATTTATTGCAAGTTTACATGAATGAGATAATACTCTATTGAGTTAATATCATATATCATATAATTTCGTTTAATACCTGTTCTTTGATTTATAATCGAATTGAAATAAATTTGATTTTTTTGTTTTTATAGATTAGTTTTTAGTGAAGGAAATCATCGATAGACCAGACATTCGACTATTTTATTGGTATTTCCATCAGTTGTTAATCAAAATTCAAAAGTTTTCGTTTATTTTTAATTTATTTTTCATTCTTTAAATGATATGTCATTCGATTGAAATCAGGAAAAAAATTGATAACTTTTAGACTTATCTTAAAACTACAGAATATATTTGAGCTTTCAATGACCTTGCTCATCTTTTTTATCAGGCAAAAATATTATTCCTAAAGATTTTTATCTCCAAAAATATTTGGTATTAAAACAAATTGTTTAAGAGTTTCGGCTAAAAAAACTATACTAAAAGTATATCTGGTTTTTATCAAAAGCCAATACATTCCACGAATTTTTTCACAAATCCTTGTCATTCAACTAATAATTTAATAATAACAGGGTTAATTTATTTACCTAGCCGCCAATCATCACCGAGAAATTATATCAAACATTATTCCTAATTGGGAAAACATGCACTAAAATTATCATGCACATGAATTTTAATTATTGGAAAAATAAATTCCTGCAACTTATCTAGCATAGAATACATTAGCAAATTGCTAGATAAGTTCTCATCCAAAAAGTTTAATCTGCTATTTATGATACGAAGAAATACTTGAGTTTAAGTGATATCTTCACTTTTAATGGACAAATACTTTGCAGACAAACATTTATTCCTTTTACAGAGTATATGATGTGTCTGTCCTTTCCGTTGCCGTATATTAAGCAACAATTAAATCCCTGTTTTATGTCGAGCCATAAAAAAACGTTGTGACCAAAAGAATTAATGGAATCCCAACTGAATTATGCGCTGTTATTACCTTTCAATGACTTCCAACATATCATATAAGGGTAGAGAGAGAGGGAGAGAGAGAGAGAGAGAGAGAGAGAGAGAGAGAGAGAGAGAGAGAGAGAGAGAGAGAGAGAGATGAGGTAAATGAATAGATAAATAAAAGGAAATGAATTATTATTACTTATAATTAGTATCTCAAAAGTTATTCTCCATTAAGATTAGAAGAAAAGAGAGTTTAAGTCAATAATTTCAGAGACATTTTTTTGAAAAAGCTTTTTAAAAAAAATATTTTACTCAGACATTGCTTTACTGATATTTATATCAGCAGTTATGCATATAAGCTAGTTCATTTTTTGTTTGCTATTCAGAAGTTGCACACATTCTTTTTGATTACTCTGACGGTAATGAAATACAATTAAGATTTTTTTTTGAGTCAAATGAACTTTAAAAGGGTATAAATGTATATGATTTTTATTACTCTTTATTTTTAACCATGCTAATTTATCAGTCATTGGTAGGCTTTTAAAGTGATTTTTTGTCTTATTTTTTGCATTCGTTTTATCTTATTTTAGTTTTTAATGAATAAATAGATTTCAATTCGCATTAATTCACATTTATATCGACTTTTCTTCAGAGTTAATGACTTTTAAGATTGAATTTTAATTTTGAAATATTATTAATAAGTTTTAGGAAAAATATAAACTATTTTGTGATTTAAAGTCAAAGATTTATTTTTTTGAGTCACAAATAATTCTTAAAGAAAACAATTTAATAGATTTCTATCGAAAAGCAATTTTCAACTGAATTTCAAATCAAAAGAAATAACTTTTAAAGAATTTTCAAAATAAATAAAACTCTTAAGTAATTGTATTCAACGAGAAATTAAAAAATAATATAAAAAGAATTATAAACTATTATATTTCAAAAGCATTTTTATTAAATCATTAAATAATTTTCTCCTGTTTTTCGTGTATCAAAAAAATCATTCCTCAGAGAAGAGAATATATATATAACCAGAAGAAGAAAATTACATAAAAATATTATTTAAAGCAAAAGAAATTTATTATTAGTTTTAATCCTTAAAATTTATTTATTATTTTTGTTATATAAATCTTTTATAATGTCTTAAGAGATTCGTAACAAATCTAATAAATGGCTTCAAAAGACATAATACTTATTAAATAATTGCATTAAAAGCAACAAAACAAATAATCAGACAAATTATGTAAAAACACGCGAAAATTCGTCTCGTGATGAACTTGCTCTTTTCTTCTTTGCTGGCTATATTTAAAGTAACAAGATTAAATAAATCTTTAGTATTATTTCTTCTTTTTTGTTTTGTCTTTGAACTCAAGCATAAGTTATTGTGAGAAAAGTTTTATAATGTTTATAATGTTTACCCGGAGCCTAATGATGGACCTCATCAGGGGTTCCAATGCTAGAACACTAATGCCTAGTCTTATGTTTAATCGGGGACAGTGTTTGTGGTGTTTATGTCCCAAAAAATTAAGTCATAAGAAGCTCCGGTTAGTTGTCATTTGACGGCAGCCCCGCCGTCCGAACTGTTATCGTGTTTGTGCGCCAGTGTTTGTCTGTGCCGACCACACACGCACTAAAAGCACCGGTCGATTGCCACTAATTGAACTTCAATACACGTCGAAGAAAGGTGTCCAAGGTCACTGTTCAGACATTGGCACAGCACACAAACTTCAGTTTGACTTCGATTCAGACTATTATTATCTAAATTACAGTCAATATATAGGATAGAAAAGAGAGTAAAGGAAAGGAAGGAAAGGGTGACTCTTTTCGCTTTAATCGTCACACTCTAATCAATTCTAATCTTTGTCTCCAACGCTATTTTAACCAAGGACAACTCTGTCTTTCATTTAAAATTTTAATTTAAACCTTAAATATTGGAGATATAAGAATATCTAGTACCGTTTGTATACAAGAGAGATATCCAGGTATATTTGGGAAAAAAGCAATAAAAACTTATGACTTAACCACAATATTTACTCGAAAAACAAAGTCTGAATACTGTCAAAGGGGTTTCCTGTCATTATCACCCCCTGTGTGAGGCATTTCCCCCTCTTATTAGACGGTCCCAGTCTTTAATCTTGATAACAAGTGCCGAACGTCAGTTCCCGTTTCGTTTCAGTAGACAAATATTTGCTTATTTTTGGCAATAAATATACCTTTTCTTTATTTATCTGAAAAGCTTTTAAAAAGAATAAAAACAAATTTTATTAACTTTTTTTTCCTTTGATTTTGAATTTTTAAAAATTTATTTTTTTAACTTAATTTTTGTATAAATTCTTTGATCTCTTTTATTGAGTTTTGATTTTAGTTTTTGGTTTTTGAGTTTATTATTTGAAACATTGAATTAAACCCTTAATGACATATCATTGGACAGAATCGCAATTAATTAGAGATGACGTCCAAAATGGGGACCAAAAAAACAAGAGTTTTATTTAATAGTAAAAAAAATCCATTAAAGAGATTGAGTTAAGAGAAAAAGAAGAGATTTTCTTCTTTTAGTCGAAACGTCTTATTAGTGAGACTTTGAATATTGAAATCTAATATTATTTCAGACATTAATAGAAAGAAAACAAAACCAAAGTCTGAGCTATAAATATAGCGCCGATTATGTGATAATTTTCTTCCCTCTTATCTTAGTTTTCTTCAGTGACTACTCCTGAATACCTGTGCGTTCCGATAGATTTTTCTCTGCAATTGATTTGTCTGTGTTTTTGGGTGAGAATACCTGAAGACCAGTATTTTATCGCTGAGAGACTAAAAGCATTTTTGCATAGTTTTGTCAATTGATAGACAAACCGAAAGCATAGATACCAATGAAAGTAATGTCAAACCAATAATAAAATGTTATTCTGAGCTTAAGCTCCTTCTCGGCTCAAACATTTGACTTTTAATAACAATTACTGAAACAAAAGTCCAGCCCTTAAGCTCAAACACATTCACTCAGTTTTGAGTTTTGATTTTAATTAAACTTATTTTACCCTTTGTTTTACCCTTTTATGTCTCTTTCCGTTCATATGTTTAGGGTTTTTGAACTAATTTTAAATTAAGATAATTTCATCAAGATTATAAATCTAGTCTCTCTCTCTCTCTCTCTCTCTCTCTC
>JAQIXI010001862.1:0-11971 GCA_034700165.1 Galumnidae sp. Gr-Ori-00277 | reverse complement strand
TCCCTCCCGTGACGTCACGGGAGTGGGAATTTACGGGACTCCCGCGGGAATTGGGACTCCCTTTGGGTCCTTAGTTTGTATCTCAACATTAGGACACATATCTCTTATGTTGTCTGACATTAACAGAAGACAACACTTTTGCGCAAAAATAAATCATTGAAAATGATCCGACTCTTCGAATACAAGTTATTATATGATAATAATAATGATGTTAATAGAAAAGCGAAATGAGTGAAATTTGTCTGTTGCAAACTTGCTACTTTAACTCGATATTTGTTGTACAAGTTTACACTTATTTGTCAGATCTTAATCAATGTTAGCAAATAAGGGCTCATTTTAATTGTCTTTATTGAGTTCACTAACCATTAAATTATTCTCCAAAGAATTCAAGTGATGAAAACAATCCCTGAGTTTTGTGACACAACTATTGTTTTAGAGATTCTGTTTGAGAGTCGTTAGAATCAGACAAAATGACTCCATTCCTATTTCTTAGATTATTTTTCAGTCTTCAATACAATTCTGTTCTCTTAAACGATAAGAATTTACTTAAATAGACATTATTTTTATCTTTCCTTTGAGTAGAGCTTCAGATTTATTCAATTCATTATTATGTAAACTTTTAGCCACAAAATGGGTATTCTCTCATTTGAGGCATTCTGTTAGAGCATAAGAATTAATACCCTCATCATCTTTAGACTAGCAATTGCTCGTAAAAACATTGCAATTATGAAATGCTCGCAAAAGGGAAATACTGTTTCGTCTCAAATAACAGCGATTAGACGTATCGTCAAAAGGAATATTGGATGAGAAGAAACCCTCACTAATCAAATCGATTGATAGTTTGGGAATAAGTTTAGGACACGCTCTAAGCAATTTAGTGACAAGCAATTGATCTTGATAAATCAGTAGAAATGAATATGAAAGGAGAGTTTAATAATAAAATATTCACTTTTTTGGTGAGCCTTTCGCTCTCGTCTATGCGTTTGTGGTAATCCATGTAAGCCCTTTGCAATTCCAAGTGAGTCCTGTTCATAGTCTGGACTTCATTCTCGAGGCGTTTGTTTTCCTGAAATGATTGATTAGCGCTCAGAATATTCGTGACATATATTTACTTAAACGTCTCATTCAATTGAGTTTCAATAAAATTATGACAATTGCTTTACTAATATTATATATGCAATACCTGTTCTAATGTCTCAATCTTTTGCTTCAATAGCATCGATTGTTCCTGTGCTGACGATAACTCTTTATCTATATCTTGTCTTAAATGAAGTGATTGTCTGTCCATAGATTCTCTTTCGCGTTGCAATTCCTGTTGGAGTCCTCGTATTTGTTCGCTATATTTCTTCTCCAAAAGACTATAAATGTTTGAGAAAATGCTTTGATTTTCTTATTTGAGGAAAAAAAGGCGATAACCACTGCAAGTAATTACTCCAAACGCCTCAAATTATAAATAACACAAATTCAGAGAAAAATTTACTTTTTTAAAGAAAGTATAAGAAAACAATATTTTTCCTAAAATTTCTATTCTATCGATTCATTATTTGAGGCAAAATAACTAACGATTTGCGAAATAACCCAAACTATTCCCTTATTGTTTGGCTATTCATCAATTAATCTGTTTTGTGATCCCCTGGTATTGAGAGAGTGGTTATCCCCACTTAGAAGAATGTTTTTGCTGAGCAATACTGACATTAGTCTGGTTTGCGACGAGGCTTCGAGTTTGGCGTTTTGATCGTCGACTTCTTGTGCTAATAAGTCGGCCCTTGCATTGGCCTCACAAATGCTTATACGAAGTCTATCCCTTTCGTCTCTGATATGTTCGTAATTAATCCTATAAAATATTTGATATTAGATTATATTTTTCCAAAACATCTCTTTTTTTATTAAAAAAACTCCAATTTTTCGTTGTCTCAGAAATTGAAAGAAAAGGTTTTCCTATTGTATTATAAAAGAGTTCATAACTTTGATCTGCTCATGCAATATTAATGAAATTCTTTCAATAGTGCATTATTCATAAGGCACCGACACTTGCAATCCAGTGCCATATCGAGTGTGGAAAAAATCAAATAGTTTGTGTGTTAAACCGCGCCCTATATTTTTCATCGTTTTATATCTTTTATATTTTTTCTACACTTTTTTCCTTTTAATCTCAAATTTTGTTTTCATAGAAATAAAGATAAAATTGTTGGCAAACATCAGACAACAGAAAAATCGGAGAAATTGTAAAAATTTTATTAATGTATTTTTGGAGTAAATAAATGGTATTTCATTCAACATATACTCACTTTGTTTGTGTTAATTCATTTTGAAATGTTGCCAAAGAAACCTAGTTTATGATTAATAGCTTTAGTTGTGTCCAATTCTTTTTTTCGATTTGCTTTATTGATTGTACCTGAAACAATTCCGGACTGCAAGCATTTGGTGCGCTTAGCTTTTCCTCGAGTAGTGTCGAGAGTTCCTGAGTATTGACTTTCGATTTTGAATTGAATCCCAAACTCTGAGTAAAAAAGAATAGAAATGTCTATAAATTTGGATTCGCCTCAAAGGCATTAAAACTATGGTTTGCTATAACTTAATGTGATTTACACTTTAAATACATATTTTATGAAATGATATACAAAAAATTCTAATATTTTATACTAAAAAACTCATACAATGACTAATAAAAAGACTCATTGTTTCTGTTTTGTTAATAATTTATTTATAAGTCTTAAAATTTCAATTAATTATAAATTTAAGCGAATAAACGAATATTAGATTCTTGAGAGGGAAGGGTCTCTTTTGAGCCTTTATTTTATTGAAATAAACGTTTTAATAGTTAACTGATTTTTTTTTAGTGAAACTGCACTCAAATGTGTTATCAAATCGTTAGAATAATAACTTCGGGAACAGTTATCGCTACTTCTTAGGAAAACCTAACGTTTAAGGGTTTGGTATAAAAAATAATTTTCAAGCAATACATTCATTAGGCATTTGTTGAGCTGACTCTGGAGTCACATTAACCGCAGAAGAGTAATGCCATTAGTATTTATAAGCAAATGTTGTGCTTTTGTAGTAAATTTTAAGATAATGGAGTGCTTCCACTCATTCATCGCTCCTATTATTCAACTGAAACGCTAAAAGTTTTACAAAAATTGCTTTTTTTGAAAACGATTCTCAACTCAAATGAATTCTTTCTGATATAAGACTTGTTTTGACTGAAGAGTAAAAATCTCTGATTTTAATATTGAATAAAATTATAGTAAAATACTATCATTAGGGATACAAATTGGGAAAATGTCATTCTTTGATATAAAATTTAGAATTTGTTTAATGAATTTCAGCTGAAAAGAGAGAATTTTTGAATTCACAGAAAATGATTAATTAAAGATATTTTGTGTTATAAAAATACAATCCTTTTATTATATGAATTATTAATTAAATGCATTATTAATAAGCATTTGAGATGACATTTCAATTATCAAATCTTTTGATTCTCGTATCTGATTGTAAGCACAGAATAATCAATTGAATTCATTTTATGGAACTCGTGTTCACTGAATTTCATTATTGTTTTGAAAGGAAATGTCATTTTTATCTAAAATAGTGGTCCTGTTATAAATCAATTGGTTTTTATCAATTAATTCCAGTGTTTTCATGCGATTCATAAGAATATTAGATATTTATATAATATAAGTGGAATCCAAAGAATTCCTTTCATATAATAATATTCTGAGTTTAATATTCTGAATACAAAAGAATTTGTTGTGCCTTTGGTTTGAACTAGAAATGGATCGCAATATAAATTCAGTATACATTTGGATGCGAACAGACATACAGTTTTTACATCGAATCGCAATTCAATCTTTTCTGAATGACTGTATTGCGGGTCAGATCAGGCATAACAACACTGTTGTGTTATATTAAACATTTATGACCCAACACTTAATATTGTTGTGTAACTCAACAAAATTGTAACACAATATAACACAATCGCACAATTCATATATTGAGTCAGTCCTCAGGTCAACCTTCTCTTCAATACTAAGCCATACACTGAAAATGTTTAATGTTTTTCACAATCTTTGCTTTAAATCAAACAAATAATTAATAATAAGTTTATTGTTTTGATTAATAAAGTGTCAAATATTTAAGATTATATTCGATTTTTTTTACATTTTTTAATTATTTGTTTAATCATTTTTCCCAAACAAATCAATTTAAGTAAAATATGTTACATAATATTAGGCAATAATTGAGGAATGTTTTCACTTTGAAGTCAAAGTCGGAGGAAATTTCTAGTGTTTAGTGAGCGCTCATCTGTTTATTTTTCTGTCATTTCCTGAATGTTCATCAGAATCGTTATCTTTCAATATAATGGCGGTTATATTCTCCAGATTTTGGTTAAAAGAAGTGCATAACTCAATGCAAACGATTGAATCATACGATTTCCAGTCACTCCTCAGTTCTCAATATTCAAAGTCTATTATCTTTTCTTTTCTAAAAAGTGCAGATATTTCAGTCCTCGGGGTCTGAATGAAGGAATGAGTGATAAAATAATATGTTTCGTGTCTAACATATCATATCATTCAATCACATCCAACGCTTCTATGCATCAAATATTATAATTTTCCGATATTTAGTGTCAGAATTTTTTTAGAAAATCTTTTTAGTCATTAATTAATGTAAAACAGAATTTGTATTAATGAGACACTGACTGATCGATACTTTTCAAGATTACAATCCTTTATAACTTAATCAGTCAGTGAACACATAATTTTGTATTCATGTTGAATGGTAGGGACGTGCAAGGTAGTCATGCGATCACATGGAATTAATTCCTTTAGAAAACAGATAACTTTTCTGACAAAAACGACACAAAGAATTATGAAAATACTATTATATTCTAAGAAAAGAGAACTGTTTTTTCATAGTTTTAAAAACTGACAATAAATTTTCAAAACTAAAGTAAAACATATTGATATAAGCAAGGGAATTCAACATAATTCAAGGGAATTCACAGCTGTTATATAATACTTTCAACTAAAATTTAAGAGCATTTACTTAAGGAAATGTCAAATTTGGTTTGAGCTCAGGGTTACTATGAATTTGTCTAAACTATTGATTAAAATAAAAAAGGGATCAAAAAATGATTCCCTATTCAAGAAATGAAAGGTTTGACTGAATTGAATCGATTGCATTCAACTAAAAGATAATTAAGTCTTTGTGAGAGTAAATCCACTTCAGGGAAACCAAATTCTCCTTTCGTTTAATTGATTTCAATATATTATTCGTCGGAATCACAAATCGCTTTCATTTCTTATGCATTCAACTACTGAAGCGTTTTGTGGACAAACTCTCACATAAGTGTAATGGCGGACAATTCAGACTCTTTTGGATGAGTCTTAGTCTCTAAGTCTTAAAAATAGTAACATTTCAGATGAGTTTTGTTGATATCGAGAGCTATAAATTGTGTTTTAGGCAAAGGCCGCAAAACTGTTCTCTTTGTTTGAGATGAGTTGGTCTCCCATCCAATGCCTGTCTTTTTACTATTCGCAAACATTTATCATAAGCCAGAAGTTCACCACTTTTTACTCTCTGGGCTCTCATAGTCTGGATTTCCCGCAAAACCTATAATATGTTGAGATATATTCAAAGTAATGGTGAACAAGAAGTTGCACTTCCACTGCATTATTCCCGACAGAGGAAACACTTCAACACTGATGGGATGACTATATTTTAGTGGGAGTAGGAGTAGTAGGAGTAGTACTTCCATTACTTTGATGTTATAAAATGTCAAATTATTATCTGATAGTAGAAAAGCCTTTTCAAAGAATGATAAATGCTTTCCAGTAATGACAAAGATTTCCAATTTTGATAATTATCTTATTTATACTCAGAATAATAGCTCTACTCTCAAGACATTTGTTTCTCTCAAAACCTAATTTATTGATTCATTACTCCATATTTCATAAGAATTGTCTCCTATTTTATTATTATTAGAATTATTCACAAAAATTGATACAATTGTTGAGACAATCAATTATTTTAGTCGAGATTTTCGCTGCGATTCCTTTAATTAAAGGCTTTTTTACTGAATTGAATAAAAATAGGAGTAAATCAAACATTTAATTACTTTTTATCGAATTTCGAAATTAATTTGTAAAACATTTGAAACATTAGAATAAAAGTTTGAAACCAAGTTTTGTTGTTTTAGTCGATAATAATGGTAATGACGAAGAGCACAGGTCACTAGTTTTGCTAGATTTTGTTCATTGAGAAGACTATAAATCTTTGAAACTGAGCTATTGTTTGATATCTACACCATTAAGGCTGTCATTTGGGGTTACTTTCGAGTTTCAATACTCTGAAAAGCGTTGCGTTAAGTGTTGTTACTTATAATAAGTTAACACGAAGTCGATTACGAACTCCGACGACAACTCCAAGAGAGAGATACAGAACTATTTAATATTTTTTCTCCAATTTATTATTGTATATAACGATTGAAAAGTAGGCAGACGTGAGTAACTCCCAGAATAGCCCAGTTCTCACTCTATGGCTATAATATTGGCTATAATATGGATTTTAACAGTTATCCAACGCTTCGACCTTTCGTTTGGGTTCGACTTCTGTTCACTGAGAGCTTCATTCAAAATCCTAATATATATCTAGTGTTGATTCCCAGCCTCACTCTCCCAGTGTGTGTGTGTGTGTGTATGCATGTGTGTGCTGTGTGTGCTGTGCGTTCAGTGTATGGTGGGGTAAAAAATCAATAATAGTCTCATTCAATATAAACGAAATGTATAAAAGAATGGGAAATGAACCAAAAGTCATGGGGATTGTGAACTTGAAAAAGCGTATGTATTACCAACAATATTGATTACGGCATACAAAAAACACAAGTGCCCCACACTTTCATAGATATGTGACAGTCGTCTCCTAACTCTGATGTGTCGCTGAACAGTGAATAAATTATTTGAAAAATTATCGTTCGCTGTATTGAAACGAACGATAAGTTTCTTAATTTAATTAAAGTTTCATAAATGCATTTATTTCTTTAAGAGAAAAGTATTGGAGAACAGAGTTATAGCACTACTCCTAAAACAACGGCAATCATACTCTCTTACAATGCATTTACTCGCATAACAAGACTTAACTCTATCGGAATATTCTGAAGGACGTAAAGATTGTCTGATGTTTTAGTAAATAAATATTCTATTCATGAGTTGTGAAAAGTTTGAATCAATTCTGGAGAGACTAATATTAGTAATAATGTTATATCAGTTTAGCTTTAATACAACGTAAACACAAACTTAACGACGATTTTCTCTATTGTTATGTAAATGCATCGAAAGTAAGGCTTATTTATTAAGTTAAAGTCATTCCTCCGCGACAGACATCTACCAGAGCTGCCGCTATTCAAACAGTAGTCGGAGACCAGGAGAGTGCCATTTAGTGATACCAAAGCATTAGTTGTTTGGTATAATTCTTGTGCAGTTGGCTCACTCTCCACCAGAATAATCGACGAGTGCTCTGTAAGTGAGAGCGCATGAGTCGGTGTCAAACGAACGCCAGTTTCGTGCGTTGCAGTCATCGAGAATTTTGCGGATTTGTGTCTCATTTTTTCAAGTATTAGTCAATAACAGTATCTCCAGTGCTATGCATATGACTCAGTGATTACTGAACCGCCAGTTGTCTGTCCAGTAATACATAAATAATATTCTATTGAATAAAGTTTAACGACATTCACATTCAGAAATTGATGTTCTGATGATCACCGCATCGATATTTGATTCATTGGTCTAATAGTGTGTCCATTGTATGAGCTCTCATCAGTTCTGCTTTTTATCTCATTCCTAATCTACACTAACGACACACTTCTGCTAATCAACGGAATCTAAATTAGATTCTCATTGAAGACATCGTTTCTCACATTTATTATATTTAAGGAAACATTTTTTATTGAAAAATCTTAAAATATTTAGAGGAAAATATTGTTTTAAAGACACTTACTTTTAATGATTGTTCAGAATTTGCGAATCCAAGAGATTCCCAAAGTTTTATCACATTCTCTGCTTCGATGTATCTGCAAAACAAGTGACAGTTCTTCAGTTATATCATCCATAATATGAAAGGGCATAAAATATTGAATAAAATGTTTGACAATGAATTTTGAAAGAAAAGATTCAACCGTTTGATAGAAGAGGAAATTTTTGTCATTTCAAAGGTGAGAGAAATGCCTGAAATTTTTCTGTCGCTTAACATAAGATTAACAAAAATATTGAGTTCTAAATCATAGCAAACGTGTGACTCAAATGCATGTGAAAAATATATGTATGTATTGAAAAAGTGTGAGACCACGCAATGGGCCATAACAGGGGTATAAGAGGGGCACCCGTGAGATCACATACTCTTCACAATACTCTCAGCGCTCATATTGTCTGATAGCATGAAAGTAGGCGTCACACAAACTAAGAACTTCTGGAATAAAAATCTCTATTCTTCACATATTCTTCACTTTTTGTGTTCTTCTCTTCCAATCCTTAAGATCGCGATCTTAAAGAAGGAGAAAATAATGGCAATCGCTTTATTGCACAACAATAATGTCCCATATTTTTGACCATAAAAAATAACATTCATTTCATAATAAACACAACTTCTCTCTCTTCCTCTCCCTCTCCCTCTCCTCTCCCTATACCTTCTTTAATGCCAAGTTGGGAATGGACCCCTCTTTTATGCAATGAAATTCTAAGAAACCAATACTCAAAAAATAGACACAAAACAATTGCCGGGAAAATGCTTTCAATGATTGCCTATTATCTTGGTCAGATAAATTTAAGAAATTGAGAAAATTTAATATAATAAACATTATTATCACATTTTCAGAGCCATTGATAATATTTTCTACAATTCAGACATATTTTAATGGAAGGGAATATCATTTTTATAGTAGTGTTAAAAGTCTCTCAAAAAAACCACTTTTGGGGCAAAAGATTCATACATTTTCTGAACAAATATAAAACTGATAATAATCTCGGTAACGAAATCATCCAGGTTTAATCTCTAGGGTACCATAGGATGGGGTACAATCCCTTGGCACAAGCACTCAGTACCCAACTGAGAGAAAGGCACTCATATTAATACACATTTTGGAGGACCGGTTCGGTGTCAATGGTTTGAGTCATTGGAAGTATTTTTTCATTGCGAAGAAACACTTTTTATGTTTAATTTATCGAATGTTTGTCTGACTCTCATAGAGTTTAACAGTTTTGGCTTTGAATGACTTTTTTTATGTAGTGCTTAAACACCACATTATTTGAACGAAACAATAATTTTTCAAAAGCAATGAACACATAATTGAATGTAAAATTGGTGTTCGAAAAGTGACAAGAATTGAATTCTGTCTGATTGTCACCAATGGTTTATGCAATTAAAATCTCCTTTCATGACATCCTGTTTTGAAGAGTTGGTGCATATTTATAGCCGGAGCGCAAAGACTGCCGGATGAATTCAATGAGAAGAGAGCCTAGAAATACACTTCAATTTTAATTTAGGCATTCATTTGGACCGATAGACGACAAAATCAATAGAAGTTAGACTACAATAACAGCGAATTGTATTCAAAGTAAAATCGATTTTTCGAGTGCTCTCTGAATACATAATAGATTTTTGTGTATAAATTCCAAAACCAATACTCAAACAATGGATAAAATGAATTAAAAAATTTTCGCATTACATCCAAAAGAATATTAATATTTGAGGCTTTCTTTTATAAAAAAGTCATACCTTTTATACAGAATTATGAATAAGTTTGTCATCTATTCTATAGAAAATACTTTTGCCGTTAAAACTGAAACAGATTTTTATATATATTTTATCATTTGATTCAAAATAAATGATTTGGAGTTCTGTTATATTTTTAGATCCAAAGAGAAATATTTATTTAATGTTCGTAGAAATGTCTGAACACATAATTAGTAGGACTAACAGACTGTGATATAAGAGATAAAAATATGTTATATTCGTTGAAAATTTTATTCTCTCTTTAAAATAGTAATTAATAGCGATATTCCTTTGAGCGATAACTTTAAAAATGTAACACATTTTCAAATTTGCCATAAAATTGTTATTTTCTTTTCACTCATTGTATGTAAATGTTTTGCTTTTGTGGTTTTGTTTAAAATAAAAGCGAAGATAAATATTTAACTTCAAAATTATAATTTAAATACTGAAAAGTCAATGATTAGTGTAATGACGGCAAAAGTTTTATCCAATTCCTCTAATTTTGGGGCGAAAATCATTTCATTAGAAGATCTGATAAAATGTCTGAAATCATCGATTGGTCGCCAGTTTTAATATAACGGGTTATTAGTATATATATCTCATATCAAAGAATGGAGTTTCCAAATGGTTGCACATAATTCAGCTAAACTTGTACTCAATGGAAGGCATAACAAATGAATGAACAGAAGTGTATAAATTTCTTTATATCTTTAATCTATTTTTTCATTGATCTCATCCTTTTGTATGAATACAGAATATATATATTATATGGTATCAAATATTATAATAAAAATTGTCATCACTTATATTACTTATATTATATAAATTAGTTTTAGAATTAATTTAACAAATATTAAGAATCGTTTAAAAGTTGTCTAATATTTAAGAAAAGGAAAACTAAATTTATTTTTCCTAAACAAATATAAACTGTTTTGGAATTTTTAGTCAAATATTTCACAGTTTTGTGTGAAATATAAATTTGATTTAAAGATCTAATTATTTATAGCCCACCCAATGACCGGCCTTTCATTCATATGAAAGATAATGGGCTCACAATTTCGCAAAACTATTTTAATTGAATAAAACAAATTTGGAAAATATGTTTGCATTTAATGTTTAAATGTTGAGATCAAAAGATCGCGAAATAAATGGCGAATACGATTTGCTAACATATTTTGACCATAAAATATCAGGGTAATAAACTTTGTGATTCGTTCCTAATTTAATTCTTTATAGTATTGGTTAAAAAGTTTTTGCTTGTGTTAAACACCCGCTTCACTGATAATTTGTGGCCATATATCACATTCTACTGTATATTATGAGCTATTATTCCAGTTTTGAACAAATGCCAAATTGCATGCATCGCACAGATGGCTCAAACCGATACTCTAAGGCCTCACCGGTCAGACCATTGCCGACAAAATTAAGCCAAATATCAAATTCAATATCAGATATGGCTTTCAATTAAACTCTTTTATCGCTCTTTTTCTAAATAAACAATTTTTCATTGAAATGACGGCACAAATGTCTAACTTTTAATCAGAAAAATAACGATATCCACGACTCGACTTTAATTTAGACATTTTCTCATTAATTTTTCACTAAATTTCGAGTCAATGAATGAGTGCTTTTTGAGTTTAGTCTTTAATAGTCACTCTTTTTTGATAATTTTTTGATGATTTTAATTAAAATCAATGAAAGGCTTCAAAAGAGATAATATATAATATATATTGAATTTCTCGAAAATTTGTTTGCATTTAGTTTTTGAATAAACAGCAAAAGAATCAAAATTTCGTCAACTTTTTGCTAAAATGTTGTGTAAATTAATCCGAAAGAAAAGCAATGAATATAAAAGTCATATACATTATGTAATTACAAAGGAATTCAATTCCTTATCTGTTGTTCACAACGAAAAAAAGTATCATATTTTCAGATCACAAGACTTAAAGAGTTTGTGCAACAAAAAGGAAGGAAAGTATACATTAGTTTTTGATTTTTATCAAAACTTCATTTTATAGATTCCCAACAAAAATTTCAATGCGTTCCCCATCTCTTGAGTTTGCAGTTCGTGTTTTTGATAAATAGCTACGAGGTTTTTGTCGATTCATTTCTCTTTTATTTCCTTTCTTATTCTGTCTATCTTTAAGAGAGGGAGAGGAGAGGAGAGAAAAGAGGAGGGGAGAGAGAGAGAGAGAGAGAGAGAGCA
>JAQIXI010001861.1:0-11973 GCA_034700165.1 Galumnidae sp. Gr-Ori-00277 | reverse complement strand
AGGTTTTTTACGGACAAAACGAAAACAAAACGCAAAACACTTATCGAAAGGGAAACCGTTTCAATGGTCGCAATAATGGAAACAATACTTACGACTCGAACAATAAAACGAAGACTCCCATCGATTATTCCAAACCTCCGACAACTCCGTGTCCAAAATGTAAAGACTTTAACGAATTCAACTATCATTGGCGCAGAGACTGTCCACGAGTGACAGCACAACAAAATGACACTAACGCCAACAATCGTAACTCAACGACAGCTGCACCAGTAACTCAATGGTCGAACTACTCGAGCACTAGTACTTCTGTCAAAACACCGATCACTCACAACATATCAACCGACGGATTCATATACTATGAAACTCGTATCAACGGTCAAAACGTAAAAGCATTTCTCGATACCGGCTCTACGATAACAGCTATGTCTGCATCGACGGCAGATCGACTAAAGCTTAAACCGGACGCTCGAACCGCAATGACTGTACGTCAAGTAAGCGGACACACACGCACTGAAGGACGAATAGAACCACTCGTTCAAATCGGAAACAAGACTCGACGAATTCCAATTCATGTATTACCGAATCTCGCACACGACGCATTGCTCGGAATCGATGCTGCTGAAGCATTTGGTCTTCACTTTGATTTCCGACGGCAATCAGTTAACACAATTAATCGTATAGATGTCGCTATTTTCAACATGAATGACAAAACAGTTGACTTCTTTATCGATAATCACGACGTATTCGCTCAGAACGACAAAGATATCGGAAGAATACGAAATACGCAACACGTCATAAGATTGAAACCAAACGCCGAACCGTTTCATTTCCCGCCATATCCATGCAAAGAACCGAAGGAGACAATTATGCGAAATCACGTATTCGAACTCGAAGCACTCAGATTAGTCAGACGATCGAAATCTCCGTTCACATCACCGATGTTTCTCGTCCCTAAAGGAAATACAGGACAATACCGACCTGTCATCGATTATAGACGCCTCAACTCAATGACAATAGCAGAACACGAACCGCTACCTCTCGTACGAGACCTAATCGACAAATTCAACGGTTCAACGATATTCTCGACCCTCGATATCGCGTGGGGGTACTGGCACGTTCCCTTGGCACCCGAATCAACGGAGCTTACGTCATTCATTACACCATTTGGTCAATTCGAATGGACGGTACTCCCAATGGGTTTACGCAACGCTAGTTCAGTCTTCCAACGCGAAATACGACACATTCTTCACGAATTTATTGGAAATGGAGTAGAACTATACTTAGACGATATAGTCGTTCACACACGAGACGAAGAACAACACAAAGACCTTCTCTTACGACTTTTCACGAAACTCAGAGAAGAAGGCATCCGTTTAAGACGAGAGAAATGCAAATTTATCACAAAACAAATCGAATTTCTCGGACACACGATAAGCGAAGGAAAAGTCAGACCTTCAGAAACGAAAGTTCGCGCAATAAAGGAATTTCCAATACCTCAAAACGTAAAGAACATTAAGGAATTCCTCGGACTCTCGAATTTCTATCGCAAATATATTCCGAACTTCAGTAAAATCGCACTCCCGTTAACGAAACTTACGAAGAAAGACACCGATTTTCTTTGGACTGAAACTCAAGAAAACGCTTTTGACGAACTGAAGAATGCTTTAATCAAAGAACCGATTCTCAGTATTTACGATCCGAACCTCCCGTTAGTATTACAAACAGACGGATCCACTATTGGATTGGGAGCAGTGCTAATGCAACGACACTCGAACAATGAACTGAAACCTATCGCCTACTGGTCGTATAAACTAAACGAAGCCGAAAACAAGTACTCATCGCCTGAACTCGAATGCCTAGCAGTCGTCAAAGCGATCGAACACTTTCGTGTCTACCTTGAAGCGGTTCACTTCGATGTATACTCCGATTGCTCCGCTTTAAGATGGCTTTTCTCAATACCGAACCCGAGCTCTCGTTTATTCAGATGGTCTATAAGACTCAGCACTTACGACTATACCGTTCACTATCGTCCCGGAAAAGACAATAAAGTCGCCGATTCGTTTTCACGCAATCCGATAGTCAACGCTATAGATATGAACGAAATCAAAGCGAAACAATTCGAAATTGACGAATACAACATCAGAAAACCGATTATGATTAACGGAATCAAATACGTCACATACAAAGGCGCTAATCGTTTAGTCGTTCCTAAGTCTATGATAAACGACATATTATACGAAAACCACGAAAACCTGAATCATCCCGGAACTGATAAAACATTACGACTCATCGCCAACTACTACTGGTGGCCTAACCGCACCAGAGACGTCATTCAATACGTAAAAAGCTGTCACCACTGTCAGATAGCGAAACCGCCTCATCAGACACCTATTGGCAGTCTACGACCGATCGAAACGCCAGATCGTCCCAACAAACTCTGGTCCATCGACACTGTTGTGATGGGATCAGCCGCCAACAACACATCCGCAAAATATATCGTCACAGTTGTCGATCATCACTCTCGTTATGTATGGGCGACCGCAACCAAACGAAACACAACTGAATCTGTTATCAACGTTCTCAACCGACTCTTCACTTCAGTCGGAACTCCAGAAGCGATTCTTTCGGATAACGCTACTAATTTTACTTCGAAACGTTATCGCAAATACTTAGAAGACAATGGAGTCAAAGCACTCGTAACACCGCCTTATCACCCGCAAGGAAACGGAATTTGTGAAAAAGCTAACGACGGAATCATTCGAAACATACGTATAGCACTATCAGAAAACCCTACTATTCGCTGGTCATCGACAATAACGAAAGTAACGAATGCTATCAACGATACACCGCATCGCGTCACGGGTTTCGCTCCTCGTTACTTACATTTTGGTCTCACCGGACATAATCAACAAACGCCGGACATATCTATCGAAGACGCTCGACGTACCACTACCGAAAGATCTCGACGCACACAAACCGATAGAAAGCAAAAACATGACTCTAAACACCAGAAGAGTTCCTTCAATATCGGAGACATCGTAAAGTATCGAATTCCCGAAAACAGTCCGACTAAAGACAAACTATCGACTCCTTTCATTGGTCCTTGTAAAATTATCGAAAAATTCGGAGAAGAGACCTATAGACTGACTCAACTCGATTTCACGACTCGTTCAACGATTAAGGACTTCACTTCTCACTCGTCTGCTCTTTACCCGTATTATTACCGAATTGTTACGCATTTCATCAAAGAACTACGCGACGCACCGAATAGCGATGGTGGCCGCACTCGAATCGATTTCTCGTATGCGTCCAAATCAGCGTCGGGGGAGTGAGAGCTGTCACGAGACGTCACTACTTTTAAACCCTTTTTAACGTATTTTAACGCCATTTTTATTACTTATAATTTTGTAATTCATTCGTCGTTCGATTCTCGACTAAAACACTTCAATAAAACGTTTTTCTTTACTCTTAAATTTCGTTTCTTTGTTTCTAAATCTCTTCGCGAAGAGTTGACCGCTAACTCTTCTCTCAATATACATTTTGATTAGAATTATATGAAAAATATAAGAAGGATTAACACATTTATTACTCTTTGAATATTAGGTTTTAAATTAAAACTTTTAATATAATATGTGTTGTTTACACTAAATAAATGTTTTACTTTTTATTTATGATTTCCTATTTTTTCTAAAATATTCAGTAAAATATTTTATTCATTTTTATTAATAAATTTAAGGCAAATATTAATTATAAATAAGAATATTCTAATTTTCTGTAATATTTTTCAATATAAGAATGGCATCAAATAACTAAAAAAAATGAGTTTTTAAAGAAATTCTCTTCTGATTAAGATTTGTATAGAGTCTATACTCTTTGAAAAAAAAATATTTTGAGCCCTAAATGTTGTGATTAAATGCTGATTAAGAAAATCATTATAAAAATTGATTGAAAAAAGAGACTTTATATTTCATGAGCTCAACAATTGGCAAATATTTAAATTATTTCCTAATCTTTTCAAAAGCAAATGAAAAATTTGATGTAAAAAAGATTACTATTAAAAGGTTTAAGCAATGGATAAGTTTCGCAATTTCTTAGTTTTGGGTTTTATTTTCATTTTGTCGATTATCAGTCGATGTAAGAGTTATTTTCAATTAATGACAAATAATCAGATTAACATTTAATTAACCCTAAATTAATTAAATCTACAGCCAATTCAGATAGAATTAAGTCAACGAAAATCTACAAAAGTCTGGAACACAAATACAGTTGTTTTAGAAGACTTAACCAAACGAATCAAATCGGATGTAATAGTAAGACATTCTTTCAAATATTGATTTTTTTAGTCTAAACAAAATAACAAATATTTCCAAATATTAACAAAAATAATATTTTCATTAAATTTAAGGCATTTATTGAGTTATATTAAATTCAAGAGATTTTATTCGTTTGTTTTCTTGTTTTTAGCCAAAGAGAGTGGAAATGTGGGTATTATTTATTTGGTCAATACAGAAAAGGACCTTGATTATGTACTTATAAGTGGAGATAACTATCCTTATGTTCCCGTCATTTCTACCAAATTTTTAAATTTGTGAGTCAATTGTGTTATAAAATCAGAAAATCTGAAACAATTTATCGTTTCTTTAAAATCAGTCAAACTTTAAGTCAATTGAAATCAAAATCTGAACGAATAAGTGGTGTCTTAGTATTGGATAGAGATGTGTCTCAATTAGAATCGTATTCACCGGACAAGTCGTGTCCAAACGATAATTTCGATCTATACGTCAATAACGAGAGTTACAGTCACTGCCAAAAACAAAACTGGAATTTAGTTAACAACAGAGAAAACCAGAGAATCGATGAAAACCTAATGTTTAACGACTGGCCGTTTCCCATATTCTTCATTAAAAATGAGACAAATTTTACAGAAATAGAAAATGTAAACTCATTTAATAATATCATTAAATACCATTAAATTTAATTCTATTTGTTATTTAGTGTTTTCAGAGATATGGCAAGAATTGGCCCCTTTGTTCTGTTCAATTGAAAGCTTCCTCTAATGCAGCAAAAGATGCCGAGACATGTTTAAGACGAACACATTTGGTAACACATTATAACATTTTAGGTTTACTCGGATCAAGTAATAAATTCTCAATTCTGAGCTCTTTATAAATATATTCATTTAAAAACAGTTAAATTTTGTGAACCTTTTTATGGATACAATATGTTTAGCCATTTATTGACGACAACCAAAAATAAAACCACAAGTGATAAGTCAGTGGTTGTCGTAAGCGCACGACTCGACTCATTTTCAATGTTTACTGACATCTCTCCCGGCGCTGATTCTGTCATAACATCTCTGGTAACACTTTTATCGATTGTTCACACTTTAAGTCAGACATCATTTAAAGAAATAATACAAAAGAGAGCCCCAGAAAGGAATGTTTTATTTGCTCTGTTCGATGGCGAGGCCTTTGACTACATTGGCTCGAGTAGAGCTGTTGTTGACATGAATTCTGGCAAATTTCCTGACGATCCTAAGCGTGGTTTGGATATGACACAAATCAGAGTCAAACACTTCTCTCATTTCATTGAATTAAATCAATTAGCGATCGGAGGAAATGAGACTCAAAATCAGACACTTTATATGCATAAAAACTTGAAGACATCAAATCCAGCGTTCGTTGAATTGCAGAATATTATCACAAAAAATGCTAAGAGTCTGTCAGACTTAAACTTTGAGAGTATCGATGGTTCACCACTTCCTCCGTCTTCACTGCAGACATTTCTCAAAGAAGATAATACATTGATTGGTGTCGTTATAACAAACCATCAAAAAGAATATAAGAATAAGTTCTATAATAGCCTTTACGACAACTTCGATAAACTTAATATAAATGAGTCGAAACTTGCAAAAAGTCTTACAGACGTTTCAACAGTTATTTCTAAATCGATATTTGATTTATTGACCGTATCTTCAAATCTAACAGAAAATAATGAAACCAACATAAGAGCGGACGAAGAAATAATGAAAAGCCTCTTAAAATGTTATCTCATTAATACAAACTGCAGTCTATTTAATACTATTTGTGGAGCAGAGAGTAAGTTATTTCCCAAAAAAATATTTTCATTTTTATAAATATTTAATATTTGTTTTATTGGAAGATAACCCGAATATTACATTTGAGACATACATTCAGTCGGAATATCGCTATTTTCTAAGAAAATGCACTTATTTTCTATTGTCTTATTTTAGTAGAGAAACAATCGATGTTAAGACAGAAGAGGAATGTAAGGACAACACAAAACAGGATAAGGTCTTACAGTTTTATAAATATTTTATATATAATTTTGTTTCATATTTTCTAGAGATATGACTATACTTGGATTCCGGGTCCAAATCTTGAGGGGATGTGCATTCGATCTCATTCTGTTTACAGTCTACTAAATTCTCCCGCATTTGATGAATACAAAACCCATGGAATAACTAATTCTAGTCTTTACTCGACGTGGACTCAGAGTCTTCACTTCCGTCCCAAATCGACTTCTATTCGAATATTTGTCAGCAGTAGTTCTACCCTTCAATGGCTTACTTTAATGATTGGAGTCATTATTTCTGTCATAGCATTCATTTTTATTTTCTTTATAAAGAAAAACTTACCAGTTTACAACACTACCCTTTCAACAGAGATACAATCTGAAACCCTCTAAAAATCAATTTAAATTTTTTTTTGATATTTTTTGTATTTCCAAAAATTTTGTCTTTTTTATTAAATACTTTCAAATGATTTAAGATTATTCCCATTTAATTAACTCATAATAAGATTTAAAAATATGAAACAAAAAAAATTCTAAGAAAATAATCCAAAAATTAATAACTTATTTTATTAAATTATTTCGTCAAAACAAGTTTAAAAGGAATCTTTTTTTGCAAGATTATATTTGCAAATATAATTATAACTTTTGTATGAATTCATAATTAAAGGAAAACGATTTGTCGTCAAATAATTTCCTACACTTATATAATATGAGTCACTTTAATATCAAATGAAATAAATTTTTATTCAATTGTTTTTCTGAATTGTGTTTAGAATTAAGAATTACTAAAATCAAAGAATAGGTTAAATAACTTTTGAATCAATTGATATAAATTTGTGGAGTATTGCTGTCTGTAGTATTGTATGAGAGGTACATCACTTGCACTGACACCTTCCCTTTTCTTTAATCCATCGATGTTTGAGGACGTCTTGCATTGATATACGAGTGCTTTCTTCGGGATCCAAGAGTTTTTCCATTAGATTCTTGATATGTTTACTGAATTCTTTGACATATCGCTTGATGAGATGGTTTGGGTCTAACATTTCCTTAAGCATTCCCTGCGGACCCACTTTTTTGCCGAAATGAAAGGGAAACTTATTGTTAATCATTGCGAATAAGACGACTCCCATCGCCCAACAGTCGGCCATAAATGGGTCGTAAGCTTTTCGTTTAATAATTTGAGGGCAATAATAGGGTTCTGTTCCACAATAGGTTTCGCTGAGTATCACTACTCCCTTTTCCTGATCGTATGACTCTTTAGCGAATCCAAAATCAGTCAATTTGGCCACATTTTTGTCATTAAGAAGAATATTATCGATCTTAATATCCCTGTGCGCGATGTGTACCTCTGTGTGCAAATAATTCAATCCATCGGTTATCTGTACGAAAAAAACGTATGCCGTATGTTCACTGAGTGCCCCGTTTTTCTTAATATAGTGGGCAATGTCTCCATTTCCCGCGAATTCCATAAATATAAAAATTCTGTGGTTTGACTTAAAGATGTCATACAATTGGATGATATTCTGATGATTCACTTCAATCATTGCCGCCATTTCTCGCGGAAGAAATTTTGTTTTGAAGGCGTCCTTACATTTCTCTAAATTCATAACTTTGACGGCAACCGTTTCGTTTGTATCTGTTTTCAATGCTTTGTAGACCTGACCAAATGAACCGGCGCTTATACTCTGCATAATTTTATAACCTTTCCGTTTCAAAACAGCAGTCGTCTTATCATCAAATTCTTCGACTTCTGGCATAACTTCAACTATGCTTTTGTATACCTTGGTCTAATTATCGTTATTTTATTACTGAATGAAAAACGGCTTTAATTCTGTCCTTTAATTCAAATATTTTTAAATACTTAATAAAAGGTTAGATCTCATGACTTTGAATACAATTTTTTAAAACTAATATTTGATTTCAAAAATTAATTATAATTATTAATAATAATAATTTTATATAAATTATAGAAAGTGTCCAACAAATTGAGTCTATCCTTAAATATTATCAATCAATTTCATAGTTATTGTAAAGAATCAATGATTTTAAATTATATATTGATTTGAATGAATTGTTGAATGAAAGCTCGCGAATCGAAATTTGAATTATAAGAAAAATAATTATTTTTTTCTAAAAATTAAATCAATTCTATATATAGAATATATTTCCTCATATTTTGATGTTCGAGATATAGAGATAAAGAGCTTTTTCTATAATTTTAATAACTTTTTCTTTAAAATTGAATTATTAATTATGAACAGAGAATTGACATCTCTATGACAACAGAATATGTTCTCAATTGAAACCAAGAAAGTTATGTTCATTAGACCTGAAATTTAATGTTTACTTTAAAGTTCTTTTCAGAAGTTTTATATAGAAATCGATAAAAAACACTATTTTAGAAATTCATAGGAAATGTCAAATAATTTTCTCAGATTATCTCAAACATTCTTTTATATAATTTGAATGAAGTGATGAATTATCAGAACTTTTTAGTGGGAAACCCCTCGTTCTTCACTAATATTCGTATTCCGGATCAACAAAAAATGGATTCATTTGGATTTATGTTCAGTCAAAACGAAGACTATTCTCATATGAGAATTATTTGTAACCTCTCGTAAGTCATTTCGTTTTCTAATACTTTTTTTCTTTTGTAAACAAATTCATTAAAATTACTGAATCAGTAAATTAGAAAATTCCAAGAATTCCATATATCAGTCAAAAAGGAATTTTTTTTGAATACAAATTGCTTAATAGTCTAATGGCTAGCTCAATCACAGAGTATGTACATGGATACTCCACTAAATTCTAAATATTATTCCAATTCATAATTTTTGAATTAAAATTTGAATTTTTTTTTTATTAAAATGTCTGAATAATGAGAAACAAAACAATTTTTATAAAATATTTGCCTTAATATAAGTTTTATACCAATTTTTTTATTCGAAAAAAATGAAATTTGAAGTCATTTATCATTTGACGACAAACTTATTCATACAAAAAATAGATTTTGTGATTCAATCTTTGATTTTAATCGGAGTTATTTGAATAGAATTCTCAAACAATTTTGCAAGATTATGACATATTTCGTTTCATATGTTAGATGTAAAATAAATCTGATTCAATTAAGATAACTTGCTCATTTATTTTCAGTCTAAAAGTTTTCTTATAAGAAAAATATTTGTGAATTAAGTGTCAAACTGTAAGTAAACCATTATTTTTAATTCAATTGAAAAACATCTGAATATTGAGAATCTTTTTATGAGAATTTAGAAAATGATTTTCATTAATCATTCGATTAAAAGTCTATTTAATAAATACTGAATTAAACTAAAGTTAAGATAAATCTTTGATTATTTAATTAATTATTAACTAATCTAATAAAATATCTATAAAAATATATTTAAATTAATGTATGAATAATAGAAAACTGAGATACAGACTCTTATAATAATAATAAAAAGATCTAATTTGAAAAATTAGGTGAGGATTTAAGAATTTATCAAGATGATTAATCTGTTTATTAGATGAATATTTTTCCAAAGAATTATTTATTGAAATGTATTCAAAACAACGAATATTTATTTTGAAAAGCTGTCAGAAAAATGAGCCAAACTTTTGTTAGGATCAAAGGAGTAATTGCCAAGGGGGTATTACCCTAATGACCAATTTTTCTATTAATTGTGATGTATATAAACGTTAAATACTAATGGATTTTATAAATATTTATAAAGAAAGGGCTTAAAAACGTTTTTATGTGTTTTGAAAATATCCCCGTTTATACTTGATGAGCTGAAAATCAAATACCCACTCCCAGTGCCAATACTCTGGCTATCACTGGTTTCGAAGAATTACTTGAAAGTATGAAATAAAATACTCTTTTTATAGAGATTTCCAATAATAGAGAATAGAATTTCATTGAAAAGGCATTCAAAGAATCCAAAGAAAAAAGTGTTTCAAAACGAAAGCAATAATTGATTGAATTCTTGCGACAAATACTGTGTTTTGCGTCCAATAGATGTCTGTTTGAGAAGTGTTACTCATTTTTGTTGACGAATACCAATGCAATCGTCAACAAACACATGACATTTATTACTTGATTAGTTAATATTAACTAATTATTTAACCTAATTATATATTTATTAATAATTGTTGACTGAAATATAAATTTTTCAGTTTTAGTATATATTTGTTTTGTTTTGTTTTGTCACTTATTTTTAAATGTAATACAAAATCAATGCTTTAAATAACAGATTATTTTTTATTTAATTTTTTAAATATCACTTCAAAGAGTGATTTACAACTTTTTCATTGAATATCGTTTAATGATTGGATGATTGAATCGCTTTTATTTATCTAAAAAGTGATGATATGGCGAATCCACAGACCAGAAGACAATTGGCTGACAACAGACCATCAAAACTACTCTCTCCAGAAGAGAATGATATCGTCTTTAATTTATTGGGAAAGAAATGTTCAGTAAGTCTACCATTTCTTAGAGATTAGCCTTCATTTGTCATATTTTTTGAATATTTAAAATATTATGAATTAATGACATATTTTGATGTCTTTATGCAGACGTTGTCGACATCAGTGGTACAGTTGTTGCTATCAGAGCCGCCCCACCACTCGAAATGGCACCTCAGATGTACTGGAGTCGTCTGTTTCGTCAAAGACAACCCCAAACGCTCTTATTTTATAAGAGTTTATGATTTTGATGTAAATAATTAATTTTCATTAATTAAGTCTTAGAACTAAATGAATATAATTTCCTCGAAATTGATTTTATGGTTAAAAGGATTTCTTTTGATATTTATTTTAGTTTTATTAGTGTTTACTTAAAACAAATACTGGTTTTAAAGGGTTTTATTTATTTTCATATAAATTGTATTTTTTTCAAATGTCTTTCAGAGGCGACAATTAGTTTGGGAACAGGAATTGTATAACACTTTTGAATACAAGAGTCCGCGCCCATACTTCCATACTTTTGAGGCTCACGTATGACATTATCTAATCTTTTATAATCTTTAATACATTTTATTTAAATCAAATGATAATAATTATCGCCTTTTTTTGTTAAGGACTGTATGGCTGGCCTTAACTTTGCCGATGAAAGAGAGGCAGAAGTTTTTAGAGGTGTAATTAATCAGAAGCTGACGGAACGGCTTCAGAAACGACAGGGTAATTTCTTTTATTTTCAGTTCCATTTATTTCTCATTGAATTCTAGAATTTATTTCTTCAAGAATTTTATCGATTTTTAAAATACAAGTTTTTTCTTATCTTTCGATTAAATCGACTCCTATTTCATATAACTTTCAGAATTTCATTTCAATTATTAATAATTAATTTTCTCTAAAAATCAGATTTCATTAAAAATTTAAGGAAATTCCAAACGATATTGAATTCTAGTTTGAAATTTGAGTCCTTAACAGCAGTTCATAAATATAATGAAAATCGATATACACTCGTTTTAGTTTATATTTCACTGTTTGTAATAATTATTTCCAATCCATTGTTGGATGGAAACAACTATTTCCAACTTTAAAACAATTGTTTCCATTTAAAGCGATTAGTGTTTATTTGCATTAAATTTGAAGTAAAAAAAACTTGACTTCAAATATATTTGAAACTTCGGTATAAGACAAACCTTTGTTTAA
>JAQIXI010001860.1:0-11978 GCA_034700165.1 Galumnidae sp. Gr-Ori-00277 | reverse complement strand
ATGAACTCAAACGACACAAACAATATATTCATTCGATAGAAAAGTGGTTCAAATGTTTGGCTAAAAATTGTGGCAAATTATTCAAAACAAAATCTCAATTATATAAACATAATAAAAGAATTCACTTAAAACTAAAGTCATTTAAATGTAATGAAAATAATTGTAACAAAACTTTCGTCACTTCGACTGAACTTAAAAGTCATATAAAAAACATTCATTCGTCTTAAAAAACCGTTTAAATGTTTGGCTGAAAATTGTGGCAAAAGTTTTAAATCAAAATCTTATTTAAACACTCATTTGAATAGAATTCACTCAAAAGATTAAATCAATTAATCAGTAATTATAATGAATTTTATATTTCTTTCAAATATAACTCATTTTTTGACTAAAGTTTAGTCACTAAACTAAAGAACAATAAAACCATACCAATAGTTAATAAAAATAGTAATAAGTTATTAGTAATAAAACCCCCCATCCCTGGTTTTGCCATCCATGGTTATTACTAATAGGAGGACCACCACATTCTGCCCATGATTCATTGTTAGTTATTGTGGGCCGAAGGGTGTGTGAAAAACAAATACATATACTACATAATAAACCTAAATATAGTTAAAAAAATTAAAAGCCTATAAAAGGAACATGCTCAAATGTTCAATAAATAAATATTAATATTAATAAGATAAAATGAATTTGAGTAGAGGAGAGGTTATATATCAAGAACTGATAAGAAAGACTTCTTATCAGTTCTTGATATATAACCCTCTGTTGGAAAAAACCGTACATTGAGGTCAATGACTTGTGTTCATTGGTATATAAAAGAGTTGACCAAAACTTCATTTCATTTTTGCCAATTTTACTGTAAGTTTTGACAACTCTTGTAGAACGCTTCACGTAGAGCGCTCTCAGCTGTGGACCACTTAGTCCGCGGCTCCCACCCTAATAACTTTTATTAAAGATATTTTCAGCCATGGATAATTTACCACAACATCCGCCAATTGACTCCCGAAGACTGGCGTTACTGGACGCCCGCTGCGTAGGACCGCAACAGGTTTGTGTTAGTTTTTATTATTTTAGTTTGATTTGTTTTAATTAACTTATTCGGATTGTCTGCTGTGGAACCGTTGGAGGACCTAATGTTGGCTGAGATATCACGTTTGGCATCGTTTGTAAAACGCATTGTGTCTGTTGTGAAACTTGTGTTGTTTTCTGTTGGATCGGCGTTTGATTTAACTGTTGAGCTGATTGTTGTGTTAACTGCTGAGCCGAAATTTGAGTCAACTGCTGTACCGGTTGTTGTACCAATTGCTGGCAGGTTGGGTCGACTGTTGGACCGGTTGTTGTGTCAATTGCGGAGCCGAAGGTTGGATTGACTGCTGGACCGATTGTTGGGCTAAATGTTGAACAGATTTTGTTGTGCTATAGACAGTTGTATTAGTTGAGGCGCTGGAAGTGGTACTGACTGAGGCTTTGTTTGCGGCGATTGAATAGTTTGTGTCGGCTCAAAAATCTGTTGATTTATTACTCTTTTTGACAAAGGGTTAATAAATCATTTATTAATTTAATTAAATTTATTTTAAAATTTAAATTTCTAATTAGAATAAGAGTATACTAAAATTAATTATTTATTAGAAATACTTTGAGATTAATTAATGACACGAATTAAAACTAAATAAAAAAATTCCGGGAAAGACGAGATATAAATCAAATGTAAAACTGTTTCACAATTTAATCAGTATTTGAGTAAAAGTTTAAACAAATAAATGAGGAAACCTTTAGACACTTAAACAGAGATTTGATATTCAAGTAATCGATAATTAGTTAAAAACAATTTGAACTTTTGAACTAAATTCTATTTTGAGTTATCAAAAAAGATAATATTTCAGTTTTAACTACACTTTAAAACAAAAATACTTTGAATTCAATGTTTTTATCGATTAATAATTTATTGAAATATAAAGTGTCATCAGTTAAGTTGTTGTGTGTTTAACTTATTTTGTTTTTCAGATACACAATAACTTAAATGATAACACTTTAGAAAACTTAGAAATAAATAAATTGAATATATACTAATTTCTTTAATTGTATTTAAATAATTGAATTTAAATATTTTTTTTATTAATGATATTGTTTTGTGTACAGCACTCCAGTCTTAGAGCGAACACCAAATCCCCGACCGCTAACCGTAGTTTCTATATGTATCCGCCCTCACCGGGGGTCACTCCATTGTCGAGCACATTGACAACACCGAGTCCTGGTCTTTCAACTAACGAATTGCCATCAATTATGGAACCACCGGTTGGTGTGATTTAATTCATTTTAAGTGTTAATTAAATTTAATTTTAGTCTCAAAGTTTTGTGTTTTGGTTTGAGTTTTCTCACCAAAAATTTATCATTGAATTGAAGGGAAGAAGTGAAAGTTTACAAATTAGGGAAATATTCCCATTTATTCAAAAAGTAATAAAAATAGTTTTTAAGAAAAAATTAAACATCTCTACTAAATTTGAAAATTTCGATAAAGAAATTTTTAATTATTCTGTTATTAAAATAAAAAACAATAGATTATTACTTAAAAATAATAATAAATTTGAATAAAATTTAATTGAATTCATTTCCTATTAATTATTGTTTTAATCAAAAGTTTAATAAACGAAACAATTGTCTGAAAATCGATATCTAATTGAAGTGATATTTGAAATCAGATCTGAAAAACGATTCAATCATTTAATTAAAATACTTTTAAACCAATTGTTTTGCTTAAGAAGTGTCTCATCAGTAGATAACTAAGATCTCACCAAATATTTCAGTAAATTATAAATTAAAATTATTATTTACAAAATGTTTTAAAAAGATTTTTATTCTAAAAACTATTCGTCAGTATTTTTAACCCAAATTGAAAGCATTTTATTTACTTTAATATCGTCTTTGAAATACTCATTCATTTGATATTTTTTCACTGAATTTTTATTTGAATTTTTATGCGATTAAATCAGAGCTAATATTTATTTTATATGATTTCTGTATTTTTGTGTCATTTTAGTGTCAAACGAATTGCAATCAATTATTGATTTGTTTATTAGATATTTCTATGAATCGAAAGCTATTTATTTGAAATTCTATTTATTAATTGATTTCTATTATTCTATTGAATACTTTTTTGTGATATTTTTGTCGAAAATTTTCTCTAAATATTTGTTGTATTCATTGCTTTTATTTTATATATTTGTCTGAATTTTGTAAACTTTTGTAGAATACTTTCGTATAATTTGAAAATAAATCAAATTATTAATTCTTTTTTCTCTTCGGTCTTCAATTTATTGGTTGTGTCCTCTCATTTACTCTTTGGTCACAAAGTATTGGCCTCCAATTGATTAAAATGTGACTCAACTTATATTAACAGTTAATACAAATCATTTTATAATCAAATAATAGGTTTTTACCAAAAATATTGTCGTAAGAGAAAGAAGTGGGACAGAGGGGAGAGAGATATTTCTATGAATCGAAAGCTATTTATTATGTAAACTTTGGTAGAATACTTTCATATAATTTGAAAATAAAACACATTATTAGTTCTTCAAATTAATATTCTGATAAAAACTAATAATTTTTTGAAACTACATTTTATTTTAATTAAATTTTAATCTAAAGAGTGAACCAAAACAAGGTTGTGTGTCATCACCAAAATTTAAGTGCTGTGCATTAAAAACGCGACTAAAATCATATGAGGGCTTAAATATCGGATTAAACTTTAACAGATATATGCTTTACATTATTAATGGCAAAAACTTTAAATTGAATGATGACACACAACCTTGTTTTGGTACACTCTTTATGACAAAATTTTAATGGATTTTTCATTTTTTAGAAAACTCTCGCTCAACTAAAACGTCGAAGAAGAAAGGAAAGGCAAAATAAAAAGGACGCAAAGGCCAGGGCTGAGGGTCGAGAGCCAACCTATTTGATGAAGAGATTAGAGAAGAACGCTCGAAAGGCTGAAAAGGATACAAAGAAAGAGTTTGTCAATAGTATGGTCAAGGCCTGCAGAGGGGCGCAAGTTTTCGTTGAAGCAGGGGCCTTTAAAAAGGATTTCAAGTCTTCAGAAGAACGTTACGCGCTTCAGAAGGTGGCGCAACATTCGTTTCGCCAGGAATCCACTCAACACATGGATGTGTCATATCGAAGGACAGCAAAAGCTTTGAGGACAAAAGAATTGATAAAAAATTTTAAAGCAAATCAGAGTAATCGCATAATTGAATCTAAAACTAAAGATGAAATTTTAAAATACAATAGATTTTTAAACAAAAAATAAATAATTTTTTATTTTATTTTGATTTTAAATAAAAATATTTTTTATTTCGAAAAACATTTATTTTATTTCAAACATTTACGACAATAACTTTAGGATTAATTATATATATATATATATCAGGGATGGCAAAAGACCTCGATCTCCAGGGGTATACCCCCCTGGAAGCCAAAAACCTCAACAGACCTAGTGCCTGTCCATAGACGTTATGTTAAGTTTTCAAAATCCTTGGGGGGGGGGGGTTTTTTGCCAAATTCTCGGCTCCAGGGGGGGTATTTTGAAATACCCCCTATTTGCCATCCCTGATATATATATATAATAAATTTAGATTTAACTTAATATAAATTTTAAAAATAATTATTCCATAAATTTCCAAAAAATTAAATTGAATTTAAAGAATACAATTTAATTAAGTCATTTAAGGGGCTAAATATTTCATAGAAGTTACAAATTTTTTCAAAATCAGAAAAAATAATAAATGGTAATTGCGGTAATTCATTAAAAAGCGTATCATTTAAAGGTGTTTCTATTTTTAAAGCATTTATTTCATTAACAATATTATTGTTTTCTTTTCCAAAAATGTTTTCATTCAAAGATATATTATTTTCATATAAAACACAACTTTCTTGAATATCAACATTTGGTAAGTCATCAATGATCAAATCGATATAAGAATCTTCCGAAAAATCCTTAATACAGAGATCACACGGGAAGAGGACTTTAGAGGGGTCATCACTTAAAGTAGAGTTGGGGTTTAGTAGTTTGCAGCCTAGGTTAAAATATTTAGTAATAAAAACATGTGAAAATCACTTTTTATGAAGTGAATAAGACCTCACTTTATTTGAAGTGAAGTCAAAAGACAATAAAGCAAATGTAATATAGAAAACACTCACCGTTTAGATCCATTTAGCCAAAATGAGACAAAAATATTCAAAAATTTTCTTTTATAGTAGATTTACATTGATAAATAATGAACTTTTGACTTGATTTTCTTAATTTAGCCAAAAATAATGAACCTTTGACTTATGATTGTCTAAATTTAGCCCAAAATAAGAATAAAGTCCAAAACTTAACTTAATATAACTGATAAAAGTAAACATTTCTTTGGAAAAAATTTATTTTAGAAAAATCAAAGTTCACCATTTATTTGTACAACAATCAAAAGCAATGCTATGATAAAGAGGAGAAATTGGTATATAAATGAAGAAATTTTCAACACAACTATCAATTCTTTAGTAGAGTTAAAGTAAGTCCTCTAAACTCTGCTCCTCAAAACCTCTGAACCAAAATCAATTCACATAAATTGATTTTTAAAACGTATCATTTAATACGTTGACACCCAATTTACGGTTTTAATATAAATTATCCAAAAATAATTTATAAATTATATAATTTTATATTATATATAAAAGCTGTAAATTTTCAAAAAAGGTTTTTTAAAAAGTTTTAATATATGATTTTCATTAGAAATGGCCTCAGAATTACCTCCAAGATTAGGAAAAAATCGTGTAATCAACCCCCCACCCTTCATAGATACAGTAATCTGTGGTGTTTGCTTAGGTGTCCAATTCGAATGTGAAAGGGTATATATTAATTTAATCAAATTTAGTTTTATATAATTAATTTTATTTGCAGTTAGATAAATGTGGCCATAAATTTTGTTTTGACTGTATCGAAGAGGTTAAAAAAACCCAGGGTAGAATAGTTGTAAATGGTTATCCGAATTCTAGACAACGTACAGTATTTCCCTGTCCTCTCTGTCGAGAAGACAACTCGAAGTTCAGTCATGAACGTGACATCGACAATATTATAGACACTTTGAAATTCAGTTGCAAATATAAGAAAAATGGATGTGTGGAAGGGGTTTCTTACTCTGCTGTAAGCACCCATGAGGCAAATTGTCTTTACAAAGATGAAATTTCGCGTCCGTGCCATCTCTGCAGCACATGGATATTCGGTCATGAGCGGATGACCCACATGTGCGAAACGGCTTTGTCTAATCGTATTGCTGTTTTAGACGTAAAATTTTATTCACACAAATAAAATCAATATTAAAAAACTTATATTTAGGCTAAATTAAAAACAGTTAACGAAGATTTTAAAGGGACTAAATTACGTTATACTCTGGCTTTGAGATGTATTGCTTCCCTTAAAGACAAAAATGAAAGTCTTACACGTCGCGTAGAAATTTTAGAAAAATTCGCTCTTAAAGGTAATTTGCAATATTTTTAATTTGTTAAAATTTTATTTGTTTTCTTAGGAGCCGAACCTATTCAAAGTACCAAAGAAAACCCAGCCCTTAAAAGATTTAAGGCAAACAATGATTTTATGTTGTCGTCTGTCAACGTTGCGGCCCACAGATATTTGGGTGGAAATATGATTGGCCCGTCAGGAGATGTCGAATTCCCACCTCGGCCCAGTGCTTTGGACGCAGGTTCTTCAACGGAATCAAAATTGCCTCAAATGTGGTCTTCAGATGTTATCGCTGGATGTAGAGTTTTTGCGGAGAGTTTATTTGAACGCTCTATGTTGAACCGTTCAAATGCTCAAACCCAAAGCGAGCCAACTTCTACTCAGGAGTCTACGCCGGAGCCTACGCAGGAGCCTACGCAAGAGTCTGCGCAAGAAGCAACTGATCAAAGTGGCGAAACTGCTTCAGCGGACAATTTACCTACTGAAGATACTGGAGTTACAGTGGAAAGCCCAATTGTCGCTGAAGAGCCTTCAGTTGAGGTCGTTACTGTCGAAGATTCTGATGACGAATCCCTTCCTGAAGATTCGACATATGAAGAGTCTGAAGATTCTTGGGCTTAATTTCAATATTTTAAAAATTTGTATTTCTTTAAAATTAATTTTAATATTCTAAAATTTTGTATTATTTAAAATTAATTTTAATATTTAAATAAAATTTTTTAAAACTAAGATGTTTTTATTTTTTTAAAATGTCAACTAATTGGATTTTTGTTAGGAAGTCTTGTTTATATAAAACCTTTTTATATATCAAAAGCCTTAACTTGAACCGTCATTTTATTTTATTTCATTTGAAAAGAGGTCAATACAATATTTACTTAACTAGAGAAGAACTACAATTTTTGTGTTGTTCTTATATTAATTACGAAAGGAATTCAACGATTCGTTTAAGGACCAACAAATTGAGAAGTTTGGAAATAAATTTTCAAAATAAACTATTGGTTGTGCGTCAAAGACATGGCCCAATTTATCAAAGATTCATGCCATTCAGTTTTATGGAACTTAAGATTTTGGCGAATAAGTATGATTTTTACAACCGATTGGTGGAAAATTATCTCGAAAAACTCAAGCAATTGGCTGAAATTGAATTTCTTGAGTACTATATATGCAAAATAAAAAGTAAAAAATATGTAAAATATAATTTAGTTGTCGATAAGAACTTAGTAATTAAACCTTCTATATTAAATCGCTTATAAATAAAGATATATTCATTTAATCTTGTGTGTTTATTTAAAATGGATTGGCGAAATAAGATTATATTTAAAGACAGTGTTAATTGTGTTATAAATAATTTAATTGAAAAAGTTTGTGATAATCAACAAGGGTCTGGAGTTGATCCACAACCTTCAGCAGTTGTTTTTGAGTGGAAACTATTAAAAAACCAAAATAAAAACACTAATCAAAGATATTGGAAAAAGTTTAAAAGACATGAAGTTAACGCAAATTTTGAAGTCAAACACAATTTCGGTTCTTTTCGAAACTTATTTGATATTGAAAGCAATGTTGACAACATGTTTGAACAGTTTATGAACAAACAATTAAAAAATTATTCTGACAATCACCTAGTGAGCATTGCTGTTGATCACGATCAACTTAACGGAAAAAGTTTATTTATACCCCCATTTTTAAAAAACGATTTTAATAAACAATCTTTTTTCAACGCCTTATATGAAGTATCTCAAAGTAATACTTCTTTTTTATTAAGTGGGAAATTAAATTTAACCGTTAATGTGACTAAAGTGGTCAGTGGCGAAGGAAAAGCTAAAGCGCCGCAATGTTTCAGTGAAATTTGTGACAAAAAACGTTCAGTGGTTAGGATATATAATCTTGATAAAGCATGTGCATTTCATGCGATTGTTGTTTCCATAGGAAAATTAGAGGAAAATAATAAAGTTTGGAAACAATTACTTAATAATTCAAATAATTTGCGTTCAAATCGTGCTTTTGATTTGGCTAATAAGTGCGGTTTTACTCTAAATGATCCAATAAATATTTGTGATTTTGAAAAGATCCAAAAACAAATTGCTTATCAATTGATTGTAATAGATGGCAAAAACAAGAAAAACAGGCTTTTTGTTGGTAATTCTGATAAGCCAAAGATTTATATACTTCATAGTGAAGATATAACCAACAAATATCATTATGACTCTATTGTTAATATTAAAGCATTTATGAATAGTAGACATTATTATTGTGAACACTGCCATACTTCATATCCTTTAAAGTTTAATCATAGTTGTATTTCAATATGCAACTTATGTAAAGCATTCCCTAAATGTAACGGTTCTGAAAAAATTTTATGTAAAAAATGTAATCGAGAATTTATTGGACAAAATTGTCTTCAAAACCATATTAAAGGTTCGAATAATGTTTGTGATAATATTAAAATTTGTAAAAACTGTTTCCAAATACATAACAAACTTAAACACGAGTGTGATAAGAAAATATGCAAAATATGCCATCAAAGTTATAAATTAGAAAAACACTATTGTTATTTGAAAATAAAAGATCTTAAAAAACTTAGAGAACAAGACGTAAATGATAATATTATTTGTTCTTATGATATCGAAAGTATGCAGAGACTACATAAAGAAAATATATTTCATCACGTTCCTGATTTGTTGATATTTATGGCCGCTTGCAAAAAATGTTGGAATGAAGACCCAATTGGACGTAAAGAAATTTGTGAAATGTGTGGGCCTAAAATTATCCGATTTGAAGGAACGGACTGTATAAAAAATTTCGGAGATTTTGTTTATCACTATTTAGCCAAAAAAGCCGCCGAAAAGAATGCCAAATTATTTTTATTTGCACATAATTCCAAATCTTATGACGGACATTTTATTCTTAACGATTTATTGCAAAGAAAATTTGAAGGAGTGGAAATAATAATGAATGGAAACAAAATTTTAAAAATTTCTGTTGGAAATGTAAACTTTTTAGATTCTTTACTAATATTTCAACAGCCATTAGCGGCTCTACCTAAAGCTTTTGGGTTTGAAAATATTGTTACCAAAGGCTATTTTCCACATAATTTTCACATTGAAGAAAATGTTGATTATGTAGGAAATTTACCAGATCCGATTTATTTCGGATTGGATTACATGAAACCAAAACAAAAAAGTGGTTTTCTTGAATGGCACAGAGAAGAAAGTTCTCGTTTATCAACAGAAAATAAATTATATAATTTAAAAGAAGAATTAATTAAATACTGTATTAATGATACATTAATTTTATTGTATTGTATACAAGTGTTTAGAAAAATTTATAAAGGTGTTACAACAATTGACCCTATTACAAGGTGTTTCACTTTAGCTTCAATGGGGTTAGAAATTTTTCAAGCGAAAATTCTTAATCCTAATACTATCAGTGTTACTCCTTCTAAAGGCTATAGTAGTGGCTCATTTTCGAGAATTGGAAATTGCTGGTTGGATGCTGTACAAAAAGAGTTTAAAGGTAATTTTCAAAGAGAAGTTAAAATTGGTGACCAGATAGTAGATGCCTACGATGGTGAGAGCAATACTATTTTTCAATTCCAAGGATGTTATTTTCATGCACATAATTGTGTTTTTAAAGACAATCGCAACGAAAAAATTAAAAGAAAAGACGGTTCAAATTATTCTCCTAATGAAATTTATAATAAAACTGTAGAAAATTCAAATTATTTTAAAAAAAGAGGTTTCAACTTTATCGAAGAATGGGAATGCTCTCTAAATAAAAAGAGAAGACTTAATAAAGATCTAGACAGTTATATAAAAGAAAGAATTGTTCAATACAAACTTAGAGAAAAATATGGAGGGGTGAGCATAGCTGAAGGAATGTGTGGAGGCCGAACTAATAATTTCAAATTTATAAGTGACGTGACTTGTGATCCTCTCAAAAGCATCAAATATTTAGATTTCTGCTCATTATATCCTTCAGTCCTTAAATATTGTGATTTCCCAATAGGGCACCCAAAAGTGATTACCGAAGATTTTGAAAGTATTGAGAACTATTTTGGTTTAGTTAAATGTATTGTTTTACCACCTAAAAATTTATATATTCCGAATCTGCCTTATAGATCCGTTGATAAAAAATTAATTTTCCCCTTGTGTTCAAAGTGTGCAGAAGAAAAAAATAAAGAAGATTGCAACCATTCAGATGAAGAACGAATGCTAATCTCTACATGGACTACTGTTGAATTAACAAAAGCAATTAAAATTGGATATAAAATTCATCGATTAATTGAAGTTTATCATTATGTTGAAAAATCAAAAGGAATATTTTCAGAATATATTGATATGTGGCTAAAATTAAAACAACAGTCTGATGGTTGGCCTAGTTGGGTAAAAACTGAAGAAGATAAAGATAAATATGTTAATGATTATTTTGAAAACGTTGGTATTAAACTTAACAAAAATGAAATTGAAAAGAATTCTGCCCTTAGGTTTATTGCAAAATTATTCTTAAACTCGTTATGGGGGAAATTAGGACAGAGATCAAATTTAGTTCAAACAAAAATTTGTAACGAATATTACGAATATATTGAAATAGCGACTGATAAAACCAAAGTGATTAAAGGTGAAAAAATGATAAACGAGGATTGCCTACTTCTCAACTGGGAATATATAGAAGATGAAGTGAAACAAAGTGCAAACACAAGTCACATTAGCGCCATTTTCACAACTTCTTATGCAAGAAATTTTCTTTATACGCTAATGGAAGAAATTGAAATAATACCAGGAAGGCTTTTATATATTGATACAGACTCAAGTATTTTTGAATATAAAGAAGGCGACCCGATTCCTAAAACGGGTGACTACTTGGGAGATTTGACTGATGAAATATCAAAAGATCACGGAGATAAAGCTGTTTGTACTAAATTTATCTCACTAGGGCCTAAAGTCTACGCGATGGAAATATGGCCAGTAGATTGCGACAGCCCAACTGTTTTAATAAAAGTCAAAGGAATAACTTTAACGGAAAAGACACTTGATATTATACATTTTCAATCAATGTTAAATTTAGCTAACCAATATATCAAAAATAATGGAATTAAAAGTGCTGAGCTTCTGGTTCCTCAAATGCAAATCAAAGCAAACTTATTAAAGTGTGTCGAAACCAGGTTTTTTGAAAAAATATTAAGAGTTATGTCTGAGAAAAGAAGAGTAAACGGAAACGGAACTTTACCTTATGGTTATATAAGCCACAATTTAGATGATTTTGTAAACTTATTTTATTTATAATACTATTGCATTAAACATTAAATAAAATTTACTTTAAATATGTTAACATTTTGTAAATTATTTCATACAAAATTATGATTTCATCAAGATTAGATGAAAAAGCCTAATTAAATGTATAATCCTTTTAAAAAACGAAAAGCAAAAGAGAGAGTAGTTATCTCTCTACCTTATGATTTGAATTTAAACCCACCTAAACCCCC
>JAQIXI010001859.1:0-11980 GCA_034700165.1 Galumnidae sp. Gr-Ori-00277 | reverse complement strand
GTCAGCTTTTTATTGCATTTTAGTACAACAATTTTTTGGCTCCGAGGGGGGGTACCCAAATACCCCCCTATACCCCCCTGATGGCCATCACTGGTTTTCTTATTGTTTACAGCAATTTTACTGAATTTTCACTAAATTTTTCCGATTTTCAGCAACTTTTCCTCAATTTTCCTCCTCTTTTCTATAGGGGGTACTTGACTCTCAGTGGGGGTATTTTCTGGATTTTTCGTCTCAGGGGTATTTTGAAATACCCCCCTTTAGCTATGTTAGATTTTAAGCAAGGATGGCAAATGAAGTCGATCCCAGGGGGTGCTAGGGGTATTTTGGTCTTGGCTCAGGGGGGTTATTAGGGGGTATTTTCAAAATAGCTAAAAATCGCATATCAGGTTTTTAGGTGTTTTTCTTTGTAAATACATATAATACCATCATATTTAAAGTATTTAATCATTTCTGAAGCAAAAAACTAAGAATTTTTGACAAAAAACGATTTTTTCAAATTTTAATATTGAAAATCTGAAGCCTGAAAAAAGTCACTCTAAAACCCCGTTTTTTGACGTTTTAAAGCACTTTTGTTATGTTTTCTGTTACTTTATTTATTAAATACAGCCATCTTTTGGATTTTTCGCTCTAGGGGGGTATACGGGTAATACCCCCTATTTTCCATCCCTGATTTTAAGTATTATAAAAACTAGAAAATCAAAAATAAAAACTATTTAATCAATTTATAAACTAAAAATATTTAAGTTATGGCTCAAAAAAAGTTTTCCTAGGTAAATTCATCCTTACCTATATGGCAAAACTAGAATCCGTTAATAAAAGATAAGATTTATGTTTTACAAAGAATTTTGTTTAAATATTTTCTATTATTGTTTAATAAATAAATATTAATTATTATTTAATATTTAGGTTTTAATAATTTTTTATTTATAAATTAATTTGTTTTCTTAATATTTTGTAGGTTTTCTTAGTTTTTAATATTTCGAGTTATAAAAGTAGTGATTTTAGATTTTATTTGCAAACTTATATAAAGTATAAAGTCTTGTTTTATGGATTTCCCTATGATTTCATTATTGAGGTTTAACTTAGAAAAGGAAAAGTGCAGTTTTAGTGTTTTCAAATACCAGTATCTAGTTCATATTATTAAAATTATTAAAATAAACCTTTTAAGAATTAGTTAAATAAACTTTTTAACCTACATATTCATTATATCATGATCAAATTTCTATTATAAAGAAAATACTGACCAAAGGCTATCAATAATGTCAACAAAAGGGTAAAAAGTTTTCGTTAATTTTTTTACGAATTAATCGACTTTATTCCTAAATGAAATTATTACTTGTTCATATTCATATGATCAAACCCCACTCAAATATACTTTTCCTAAATTAGAAAAAATATTCTTCTCGAGAATCCTTTATCCAAAAAGATTAAGAAATTCATTTATTTTAAAATTAGTGGAGAATATCCTTGATGACTTTTATAATTAATTATTCGTCGATTTTAATAAATATTTGTTACAATTATAGCTTAAGTCGTGTATAAAAACTTATTATAAAAAACAGTAAAATATATTTTATGTAAAATTCGATGCAAAATATCTTTGAAATGATTTGGATTCTCGTAAATCAATTAAAACTAAAAGCGATAAAATACTTCAACGAAATTGTTTTTAACTCCATTTTGAACACAAAATAATGTTTGAGCTTTAATTTACGAATACTTTTCTCGTTATATTCATTAAAACTAAAAGGATGTGCGCTTTCGTTAAAAAACCTTAATTTATAGCCCTTTTGCTTTGATAATACCCCGACTATTTTGAATAAAAAAAATGATATAATTACTACAAAATAATTCCGAAATTACTTTCATTCTTATTACTTTCAAGTTCAAAATCAACGGAGCATGCTCATACATTACTATCACCCAAAATATGAATTTTAGTTAAACTAAAGCGAAAATACACTATTAATCATTAACTCTGAGTTGTTATCTCGACTTTACCCTCACTATTATATATTGAGTTCTCTCTCTCTCTCTCTCTCTCTCTCTCTCTCTCTCTCTCTCTCTCTCTCGACTCACTTTTTTAAAAATTAGAGAATATAAAAATGAATTTCGATTTTTCAGTAGTTTTTATCTGGAAATTGATTACAAAAGACATTAGAGATCATTACTGCTCTGACTTTTGACCCATCAATGCGTGAAATGCAAATATTCTACGAAGAGATTATAATTTGAGACAATTTATGAAAATTAGAAAAATTGTTTGAATCGAAAAAATGTTTGAATATTTCAAAACTTCGAAATCAGAGCCAAAATAAGTGAATAAATGAATATAAACTCATATTTTCAATGAATTTATGTTTGACTGACTTTTTTCGCTGTGTTTTGCTCTTTTTATTAACTGAAAATGACCAAGCTCTCTTTTGCTCGTTTTATAAATGTTCTCTAATTTAGAGATTTATTGGTTTTCTCTAAAAGAGAAGCGAAGGAACTCTTAATTGAATTATGATTTTCTTATTTCATGTTTTCATAAAATTATAAGTGAATCAAAGTTTAATATGATAATGTGTTTGTTCAATTTTGAAAATGGCCAAATTATGCATGTCTGCTTGGTCACTGTTTTGTTATGACTGGATTTTTACATTACATTTTTAATGTGTTTGATGTGAACACAGCATATGCGGCCCATTATTAGTGAGTGCCTAATATTATCTCACTTTCATTTTGATAGAAGCGTTCGATACACACATTTGGAAACACCTCAAAAGCACAGAACACATATCACTCCCTCACAAATCATATTTTCTCATTCTTTTCGTGCGAATTCACTGCGAATTCATGAAAAGCAAAAGTTTGTAATTTTTTTGAGCAAAAGTTTCAACGATTCAGAGATTTGTAACGATTGAGACAAATATAGAGGAATTTTATATTAGTAAAGGTGGGCACCAATGATGGCATCGCACCGATGTTTGGGCAGATGTGAAATACATAAAACCTCATTAGACCTCATGCCGTGCAAAGACAGGTCACTCAAAGTCTTCACAGAATCAATGGATTATTTGATTGGAAGCACTTCTTTTGTATTCAAATGTTTGTTGAATTGATGTCTCAGAAGTAATTGTATGCAAAGCACCCAAACGTTGTGTTACACCAAAAGCATATCTATTTCAGTAACTGTTGGACGCATTTCTCAGCCATTCATTGATATTCTGTTTCATTCGTTTCTCTGTTGCGTATAATACCATTGCCTTTAATGTAGAGCTGATACCTCTTCCTATTGTGTTTTTGTTGCTTTCGGTGCAAACATTTATTCTGATTCTTCTCTTTATTAGAGCCGAGTTAGGGCACAGTTAGTTTAGCTTAGGTTAGGGCAGAGTTAGGGCAGATGGTCGGCAATTCTGTTTCCAACGCTAACGCTTACAAAGAACTTATTTAAGTGTCTCTCAGTTTTCGTGCGAATTCTCTTATTATCAAAAGATCTTCAATTCTGTGCTGTTCTGTTCTGTTGTCTGTTAACAGATAAAGATTATACATATATTGTGTTTACGTTCAAAATAAGTCATATATTCATACATTCTTCACATACATTGAGAACAGAACATTCGGGCAGTTCTTCATTGGGGTATAAACTATGCAATAACTAATAGATGAGTCAAATAAAATTGAGGGGCAATTGAGGCACCTAAGACTCCCTAAACTACTTGAGCTCAGAGTCAGCCGGCATGTGAGCTAAGATGAGGATCACCCATATATGGAGACCACCCAAGAGAGGGACAGAATTACAATGCAATCACTAATTCTAATTATTAATGTAAGGAAAACATTAGATTTAGTGAAGTCTAAATTTTTCAGTGCCTATAATCACATTTCGTGCGCCTCTTCTCTCTCTAATTGCGCTCAACTCAAGTCCAAGAAAATAGAGTTCTATCGGTTTGGTTATTAGGGCCACTGCTCTGACTCTGTGTTGTGCCTAAGATTAAACTAAGCTATGATATTGAAGGGATCACCTGCTGAGGTTGTTCGCACTGCTATTAAATCAGATATACCTTAATTAAGCGAATAGCGCACAAACAAAACTACTTCGAGCATATTTTTATGACATAACTTAATAGTGAATTAAAGCTATTTTTAGCCCTATATATATCTAATGCACAATATTTTTTTCGTTGGTGTGGTTTAGAGGCCCCACAGCACTGAACTCTGGTCTTTGCAACATAAGGTAATTCTTATGTTATGTTATGCAAAGCACAGACACAACCGCACCTCTCTTTCAAACATTGCTGGCATTGGATGGAAGGCTACCCTTAACTGAATAATGATATCCCCATATATTTATCCATGTTATTTTATGTTATTTTCTATTTTCTAATGTGTTTATTGCTTCATATCTCTTATTTATTACATGAAATTTATTTTTCGTTTTCTCCTATTATTTCTTATTTACCGAAACTTTTCTGATATTTTTATTTTGCGATTAAAATATCTTAATGTCATATTTCAATGAAAATCTGAATCAATTAAAGCTCAAAATTAGCAAACTTATGCCCGGTGTCATTTATAATCAAAACTACATTAATAACATTAATAATATTTACATTTATTTTAAACTTGTATTGATTACAAAACATAACTTGAGATTCAATTTTATAATTTAATAAATTCTTAATAGTTTTATAATCAAATAATTTATTAAAAAACAAATCCTAACAAAAAGATTAATAAAAAAAATTAATGAAATTTAAATTCCATTTTATTTTATTTTTTATTTGTTTTTTTCCCACAAAATTCTTGGATTTCAGACGATTTGGTTTTAAATTACTTTTCAAAACATATGTTTTTTCTTGAAGACAACCTTTGCCAAGATCATAGTCAAGATCATAGTCAAGATCATTGCAATTGCCATCAAAAATAATTTAACAGTTTGTCAATTTGATGATGCATCATGATGATTTTGATTAAAAAAAATAGTATTTGTTGTAAAGATTTTATCAAATATTTTATTCAATTCTCAAATGTTAACATCAATTCATTCCTTTTTTATGTCAAACGTCTATACTTTTAAAGACAATATTATTTTGTTTTTCTGACGAAGAGATATATAATTATTCTTTTTATTTAGTATTGTTTATATTTTTTATAAAGATAAGATAATTAGTTTTTAAATGAATTTCAATATTATACTAGGTTATTTATGAATTATCACAATAAAATTAAGTGTTTGTAAGAATTGTTAGCATTGAACTTTATTATGATTTCAAATTTTGATCGCATTATGACTCAAAGAATTGACTCAATTATCAGTTTTTTTTTATTATTATTTGAATTATAATTATCTGAAGTTTATTTTGTCGAAAAGTTTTAAAGTTTTGAATGAATAGAAAACACAAAACACACAAAGCATTGAAATTATTAATAACATTTTGAGAGCAGTTTTTTGGTTAACAAAATTATTAAAAAACGGCAAAAATAGGGAAGACTTGAATTGCAAAGAGATGGGACTCAACAGTGCTTTCAATAAGCGTTAGATTTGGGGAACTATGCGTAACATTGAATGCAATCTATTGTAAACTAAACATAAGCCTATGGCGCAAATTTTGCGCTAAATTACTCACACCCTTACGTGTGATGCAAAAAGTGTGAAAACTGCAAAAAATGCAGAGAAAACTGCATTCGACGGATGAGAGGATGAGGAGAGAGAGAGAGAGAGACTTATATAAAAGCATCGAATGGAATGTTTGGAATTTTGAAGGACTCCAACATTACGTTTGAAACATAAGGCAGAGAAAGGAGGAGAGAGAGAGGGAGAGAGAGAGAGAGAGAGAGAGAGAGAGGGCTTAATTAAATCGATGGCCACTTCTTCACATATTTTGCTCACAATTTTGTTCACTATTTATAAAGAGGGCAATCATTTATGCGTATAATTCGGATATCATAGTTGACATGAGTCGGGCCGGCATTGGTATCAGTGCTGCATCACTCCAACATCTGAAAAGCAATGGTATGGCAAATGGTATGGCAATGGTATGGCATCTATATTCAGCTCAATCTTCGCAAAGCATTCAATGCCTTTTGATATTAACACAAATAGAGGGTAAGACAAGAATTTTTCCTTTTTTATGTAACGCAACAAAATTTTACAGCTTTATATCATCTCTTATGAAGAGTCCCTCGACTGGACCTAATCTAAAATATTATAGAAATAGTTTTAAAGAATATTCAATGAAAAAGTGATTGTGAGTCAGTATTAACAACATTACAAGATTGGAACATGGCAACATTGCAACTTGGCACATTTTCAATTATAGCAAACATTAAGGAAAACCATGTTTTGCATTGAAAACATTGGAATGGAGTCAGTCTTTGGAGTTATTCCCGATTTAATTTTGACGCTTCCATTCCTAATCTCTATTAAGGAATTACTGGTTTATTTTTCGGATGATTTATCACAGGTTTAGAAAATTGGACGACCAGTTGATTGCATTCCAAATGGTCTGAAATCATTATTTGTGACATTGCATGCAGTCATCGCACCCATACATAAATCATTGCACACTTAGACTATTGGCATCGAAGGCATGCGACCGATCGCTAATTCATTTTGTTTTATTAGTGAACTTCAGCTCTAAATTCAAATAATAATAAAATCAATTATATTAACGAAATTATTAAACCATTTCTATATAGTGTTTGTTAAGACTATAGTCTTTGGCTCTTATTTTCACTTCATTGCAATCAATAATTAGAAGCAATAAATTCAGAAGAGATATATAGCGAGTGATAGTCTTCTGATCCTCTATTTCTCAATTGAATTATTGACTAAAATTTTTATAAAAACAGTGAAGTCATGTCTTCTCTAGTTTTGAATTTTTTCAATTTATAGCATAAGATTTAATAAATAAATGAAAGAAATAGATTTGTAACTTAAATTAATTAAAACAAAAATGGAAGACAAGTCAAATTTATAACCATTGAATTTCATAAGTTGTGCTGGGCGTTTTCGGCAGGTGGTCGACTCTAGAGGCACAAGAATTCATCACAGAAAGCACTCTAAGTATTAATACATTCATTATTTTGTGTATTTTTTTATACTGCACTCCCCTTTTCAGGCATTTATCCGTTCATTGAATCTTTTTATTCATCAAAAACTAGTAAAACAAAAAAATCTGTGAACTTATAAAAGCCCGGATCGAAGGCATATCGAAAGTGGGAAATAAATGCAAATTAAAAATTAATTCTTTAATAATAAGTATATAAATGAGTGAAGTATATAATGAGATAATTTCTCTTTGAGGCGCTTCACAACACTCTTATGGCAAATGCTTTTCGTTTTAGTCGAAGACTCAGAAAAGTTCGTTTATTTTTGTTCAAAAGTGAACAGTCGTTTCCACGCTTTCAGTGATCAGATATATGAGCTCTATCTAAGTCTTAGCTTTAAATACATCAATACATCAAATGTTGCAGAATATCCACTAAATGGTAAAATGTAAATCGATGTAAGTTATAGGTGCCTGACATTTACCAAATGAGCCACCCGTAGGGATACGGAACCCCTCTGTTGTTGTGCTCAACCGAAACAAATGAGAAAAGAGGAGAATTACTGTAGAGTTGGAAAATAGGAGGAGAGAGAGAGAGAGAGAGAGAGAGAGAGAGAGAGAGAGAGAGAGAGAGAGAGAGAGGACACCCAAAATAAAAAAATACTGATGTGTTGTGTCTATTGTGACCTTCCATTGAAAATTGGGCTCCAGAAGAGAAATTGTATATATGTGTGCCTCCGGCACTCGTATAGCACTGATGTGCCATAGAATTTAGTGGACTTAGTTTTTGGTGAAGATCATGGACGGCACCCAACTATCCACTCACATATGTCTGTAAGTCTGCATCGGTTTTGTATATAAACTGAGTCATTGTTATTTGAGTCAATGTTTATATATTGCAGTGAAAACTGGTTTCAAATAAATTAAAGTTTGATATAAATCGTAATCAATAAGAATAATAAGAATAAGAATTTTGAATTAAATGAAATAATTTTTTGAATGTAATTTAGTTTTGAGAACAACTCAAAGTTTAGGCCATCATTAAGACTGCCTGTTGTTTAGGGGACAGAACGGGGAACAGAAGTGCTTACAAACGGAACTTATTCTGTTGGGCGCTATTTGGCGATCGAGTCGGCAGTTGAAGAGAAATAGCTTTGGGTGCAATCATGGGTGATATGTGTGCTTAGCTCTTGGTTTTGTTGGCCCATCACTTCACTCTCCTGAATACCTGAAGGCTATATCTGTTCACTGCGTTCTTCCCATTATGTATGCCCTTCCATATCATGTTTGCATCCATTGCTGGTATTTGTTGGCTATTTATTTCTTATACATGTTTTCTATTCACTGTTTATTCGAGTAAACTATTGAACAAACTATTGGACGGACCAAATGACAAACCAAAGGACAAACCAAAGGACATGTATAACATTCTGTATCTCATTGTGACATTCAATGGAAAACCAATTGGTTGCAAACAAAACTGACATTTATTTATAGCCTTTGATGTCAAACCTCTGATATCGACCCTCAGTTCAGTCGACAATGAATTCATGTTTATATAGAAATGCTTTTTCTTAGATTACTATTGAATTCTGAAGACATACCAAAAAAAGAAGTCCAAACGTTCATTACTTTTGCGTTATTCGTTTCAATTGGTTTAAAGGACAGGTAATCAAATGCAGTACAAGTTTTATATTCTCTTCATTTGATTCAATTTCGTTGAATAATGAGATGAAATGAAATGGATTTCAGACAAATATATAAAGAGATTGAAAGCAATCGAAAACAGAAGAGATTTATTCGGGTTTTCTATTCGTGATGAGGGAGGGGTTCATTGGGGCTCATTCGCCAACTTCTCAAAGAGAGAGTAATTCTTTATTTCTCATCAAATGTAAAATAATTGAGAGCACAGGATAATAAAAGGGGCTCACAGGCATACATAGCCCTAAGCAATAATGTCATCAATATTGAGTGAAAGCCTTGTAATCAGCAAAAGGTTCGTGTAATCAACGCACCCTATGGTGTTAGTCCGTCACTCCACCTGGACCTGGCATCCAATGGGCGCCATCACAGTTATCATTGGTTCCTTTCCTAAACAGGTGTGCACTTACCCAATAGACAGTGGCCTCACAGACCAAATGTGGTTCTTCTTCATAACTAAGTAAGAAAACACATCCAAAAAATACAAAATAAAGTTTTACACTATTTTCATATCTATACATATTCTCTCTCTCTCTCTCTCTCTCTCTCTCTCTCTCTCTCTCTCTCTCCCTCTCTCTCTCTCCCTTATGGTTGTTATGAAAAATTAAGCGAAACGAAGAGGCATTCCATTGGTGGCAAATAATGAAAATCTATAGAATAACATCATTATAAGCCATTATAAGTGCATTTAATGGAACCCCACTCTTGTCTGCCGACTCTAATATTACTTCTGAATAATACTTACACTTTGGTTATGGCATTGTTCTGAAAAAACGGTGAAATCATTAGTTCATAATTAAATAAGTGTTTTCTAAATCAAATACAATTTGAGTAAATAATAAATTCATTAAAAGTTAATTTTGAAAACAATTTTGTCTTTTCTCTAAACAATCAGTGAATCAAATAATAAAACATTAAAACCAAATAAAGTTATTTATTTTTGGCAGAAATTTTCAAATTCAAGGACTTTCATAGTTCAGTTGATAATAAAGCAGAGCTCATCATTACTGCAAATAATATATAACAGGGTGAATTTTGAAATTCATTGAATAATATACTGATTTAGACGTTTGTTAAACGCTATTATTTGTCAGACTTAAGGCTTGTCTAACCTTAAAGGCATTGCAAGTCATTAGCGTTTACTATCACTTCTTGTTAATGACAAAAGTGTAGAAACAAATGATTGTTATCTCCATAATTGGAGGTCAACTAACTTTAGACCTGCGATATATAGCAGTACATCATTTTATTCATTAATTGCATAACTTATTACTTATAATATAATATTTTTGTTCGACTTTTAATACAAACAAATGTTCGCTTAAAAAATGTATCTGAAATCCACTTCACATTCAAATTAGGGAATATAGTAATTCATTCATTAACGTTAATGGCTAGGAATGGGTGGCTTATTATAATCATCCATTCGCTCAACTCATTGCCTATATTAACATTAATTGCAGACTCGTTCTCAACTGAATTGTGAGCTCAACTCAGAATAGCGCAGAATAGCTACTGTTCGTAGAAGTCATCAATTTTTTAATGCATAGGTTTTGCGACAATAAAATAGAACTTATGTTTATGTTATGGACTGAGACTCAACTCATATGCATTACTGCAATAATTTAAGCAAAAACTCATATAAAATGCTATGCGTTTGGAATTTTCAAATTGCATTTAAGCACTTATTTTGACTTTTATTCTGTTCAACTCTAAACTCCACTAATTCTGATTTCTTTGCAATCTTTGCATTCTTTTTCAATCGGATGAACACAAATCAATCGATTCAGTGTTTCATAAGAAGAGTGAATTCAATATCAATTTGAAAAAAATCGAAATAATTATAAATATTCAAATCGATAACAAATTTGGAATTATTTTAATAATTAATTAATAACTAATAATAAATAATAGAATAAATAATAAAATTTTGTTCCAAAAAAAGCATTCATTAAATGGTTTTATATTAAAATTTGATAAAATTTAAATACTCTAAAGAATGTTTACGTTAAGTAAATTTGAAAATTCAAAGCAAGTCTTCATTACTTTTATGAGGGGTTGAATGGCTGTCGAAATGCAATTTGAGAGAAAAAATAACAAGTTGTTATTTTTTGTTATATAAGTGAAATAGATATGAAGTGAATACAAATAAGTCATTACTATAATTTGATAATAATTCATCCTTTAGATTATGAGAAATTCATTTATTTAAAAATATAAAATCCACTTAATTATGATTTTTTCACCATCTTAACCTGCATTAATGGGTAATGATATTTGTGAAATGTTTGGCACCGATGCACTTCTTATTTTAATCTTAAATATTATAAGAGAATGACTACCCTGGTGTAATCTTGAAAAAATTGATGAATTTTTGAACTTCAATTTTTAAAATAATTCTATTAGTTTTAAGACTAAACAATCATTTTTTTGGGGTTTGAAAAAAATGATGTCAAATGGTTGTGTCAAATGTTGTCAAATGTTAGGAAAATATTAATAAAAGTGGAGAACTATTACTACTTTGGGATCAAAAACAAACCCTCGGATTAAGTGAAGTCAATATTTTTAAGTAAAATTGATTTATCTCTGAAACTAAATTTACAAATAAATATCTTTTAACTTATATTTATATAAATTGAAGTTTAATTTTTGATAAAAAGTGGTTTTAAACTGTGAACGTCTATAATGAGGTGAAAACATTATTTAAAATTTTGTTTTTAACAAAAGTCGGATAATTATACGTCTAATTATTGTCACATACTTTGAAATTTTTAGAGACTTAAGTATTTAAAGAGTTTTTGGCTGTTTTTCCTGTTTTCAAGTGATTAAACTTTAGATTTTCATCAATCAATTAACGCCTGAAAAGTAATGGTTTTAATTTAAACAATTTGTTAATCTATCAAATCTATGAACGACTTTTAACTTGAATCGTATACTAAAAATTCAAACAAATAATGCCTTAAAAGGAAAACAATTAAATCAAATGAAATAATTTATATCAAAACTTGAATTTTCATAAATTTATTGCATTAATTACTATTTTATTATAAATACATATTTGAGACAATTTGCAACTAGCAATTTTATTGATATAATAAACAAATTATATAAATTGTTGAATTGTTTACTTTACTATATTTTATGATCATATTATCAGGGATGGCAAAAGACTTCGATTTCCAGGGGGGTATTTGGCAAAATACCCCACCCTGGAGGCTAAAAACCTCGACAGACCTAGTGCTTGT
>JAQIXI010001858.1:0-11984 GCA_034700165.1 Galumnidae sp. Gr-Ori-00277 | reverse complement strand
CAAACTTTCAGAAATGAATTCAAGTGAAGAGGAAATTACTGAAAGTGAAGACGAAAGTAATTTAAGTTTTATGACCGCCGAAGAACGCCAACGTTTTTATCAAGGTATTCCCAGTATAGAATTGAGGGAACAATTTAATGAATTGAATAAAACTCTCGAAACCTCTCAAAAGAAAGAATCAGAAGATATCAAAGATTTGGATTCAACCGATGCCAACAAACAACAGATCCCCGAAGAAGAAAAGAGTGAAAACTTAGAAACAAAAACGAAGAAAATTCTTAAATTACCAAGTGAAGAACCAAAAAATGATAGACAATCAGAAGAAGAGCGCATTTCACAAATTATTGATAATATTTACGGACATTTGAATAATTGGGGAAAAAGTGACACAAAATCCAAGAAATTGAAAAATAAGACCCAAATTAGTTACAATGAATTGCAAGAACTCTCCACAAATTCTTCGATAACTTCAAACACTTTTCCGGAGAATTTGAGTGAAGACAAGACCCAAACAAATATGGATTCATTTTATGAACAAAATTCGGTGACAACTCCTCACTCTTCGAGACAATCATTTGGTTCGTATCAAATAAATGAGAAAAGAAATGCCTCAACTCTAGAACCAAAGTTAAGAGAAGGAAAATGGAGTGCAGCTGAAGATCCGGTAGAGCCGCGGCCAGCCGTTAGAAGTGTTCGTTGGACTAACTCACCAGAAAAAAGACATCCTCTCTATCGAACCAAAAAATATATACCAGAAAACAAAGAAAATCTTAAATAGAATTGTATTCTCATTAAAGTCTTTAATAATATTTTTCGAATTAAAAAAGTTTCAGAAAATATTGTTTTAATCAGTGAATCTCTAAACAAATTTTGCAAAATATCCTACAAATCGAGGAAATGGTAGTTCCCTATCATTTGTCTCTCTTTTTGATTTAAAATTTTGTTTAAATAATTTGTAAAACTTTTATTACTTTAGTTATTGTAAACACAATTTTTGGGTTTTAGAATATATGCCTCAAAATATTGATAATTTCAAAGTTAGTATCGGAAAAAAGAACCCGTTTGGGCCATCAATGTTCATTTTTAAATACTATTACCAAGTTTATTAAAAATGATACCTTTTAATAATCAAATATATGTTAAGTATTTCACCTTTTGTGTACGTTGTATCATGGTCAAATCTTTATACTAATGAAAAGAACTGGCTAAAGTCTATCAATAATGTCTATAAAAGTGTATTCAATTTTTATTAATTTGTTTATGATTTAATGAACATTATATCTGGGTGAAATTATTGCTTATAAACAAGCGCAATTCTTAAAAATTCCTAATTTCAAAGCTTAAAATGAGTGTCGATTTATATTAGAAAATAATTAAATTTTATTCACTCTATAGACCAAGAATTGATAATCACAAACACAAGGATAATTTTAGATACAAACACAAACTCAGGACATTGTGTGCACCAAAAGAATAAAAGAAAGACTACGTCTTAGAAATGATTGAAAGGTGCTATAGAGAAAAGTCTAGAACAAAATGTTTGTACAAAGAACAAAAGGAACTAGCTAAATGTTTACAATAATAACCGATACCTATATCTTATTTAATCATTTTTTGTTATTTATTATTAGAATTTTAATCGATGTTTATGTAATTGAATTGAATTAAACGAAAACAAAATATGTTTTATTTCCCAAACATTTATCAATTTATAACATATTTAAAGAGTAATTGATTTTAGAACTACTGAATTCCCCAAAGTTTGGACCCAAAGTTTATTGAAAATAAAGCCTAAAACAGAGTTTTTTACAAAACTGACCCATAACTGACCAGAAAATAGAAACAAATAAAGTATTTTCCAAATAACACATTCTTAGAATCATTTCTTTTTGACTTTTTTTTAATGGGATATAAAAGAAATGACTGAATCTAAAAGATTCACAAAAAAACTTTGAGATTATTTATATCTCAATACTTTTACTTAAAACCCTTTTAAGACTCTTTATTTAATATCAGATCTTTTTTGGACGTTTTATCATTAAGTAAATATCACCTATTATTTGAATAACCTTGATCAATACCTATAAATACGTGTATTTGTTTTCAAATCAAACATTCATTAATTGATGTCTAAAACAATTCTATTGAATAGAACTTTAATTTAACTCAATTTTCATTAAAAGCTGTTTTAGTTTTGGCTAAAAATGAATAAAATCTTAATATTAGTCTTCTTTGGAGTAATTGGTTTCGAACTATATATGTGTGACCATGGTAAGTTATTCATTTAAATTTAATTCATTAATTTTCTCTTTTCTAAAGAGTTGCCACAATTGTGTTCATTACCGGCAAAATCGGGAAATTGTTTGGCATATATGCCAAGATACTTTTACAATATTGAAACTGAAAAGTGCGAAAAATTCATTTACGGCGGATGTAATGGTAATGACAATAACTTCCAGCTATTAGAGGACTGCCAGAAATGTTGTGCCGACTCAAGTCATATCTGTGCCGCAAAGGAGTAAACCTCTCCTCACAACCCAATCCTCTAAAAAAACCACTTTTAACTATTAATTGGTTTTATTGGAAATTATCAAAAGACAAATCAAGAGAAGTCTCGAATAGAAGTGGTTATACATATCTAATGCCCTATAATTTCGAAATTTATATAAAAATATAATTTCTTGATTTGAAATAAATTAACAAATGTTTCGTCAAATATATATTAAATGTGCGAAATAGCGATTAGTCAACAATTTTTAATTTTGAATACCGTTTGTTATCGATAGCGGATCGCATAAGAGTGTAGGCATTCATTTTCTCAAAATCTTCAGTTTTCAAAATCAAAGCCAACTGTTGACCGGAATATCCGGCCATTAGTGCCGCTCCAAATTCATTAATCTGAACGGGAGTTGAGGCGGTCGATGCCCTTAAATTCCAGAATATAATAGATGGCAATTTATAACCGGCTGACTCGAATTGCATTTTTGCGGCCTCAAAGTTAGTAAGATTAGTTCCGTAAAATGCACTGTTAAACTCCATATCAGTGAAGACGAGCAACAATTTAGGCATTTGTTGTTCAGTCAAACGTTGTTCCGATGCTTTGGATAGAATTAAGTCAAAGACTTTATTCAAATTAGTGGTTCCGCCCCACGACATCTCTTTTAATGACTTTAGTTTTGCCAAAAATTTACTTTTTGGTTCGACGGTATGAAATTCTGGCGTTTCGTGAAATGTAATACAGAGGGAATTCCAGGGTTCAGATGATAACGACATTACCAAAATTGTTAGACCAATGGCTGCACTCATTGGAGTGCCATTCATAGAACCGCTCACATCACAGACTGCGATCGCATTTTCAAGAAGACCTCCGCCTGAAATCATATTTCATTAATTATTAAATAAATATATTTTAAAATTAAACCTTTCTTTTGAATGTCTTCGGTTAGAGAAAGCCATTGCTTTTCAAGGACTTCAATTTCTAAATTTTCTTGGTCAGCGTTCAAAAGCTCTTGGTTTTGTTCGTCATCGCCATCAATCATGAAATATGATTTCTCCACAAATTTCAGACCTCTTTCGACGAGTTCGACCGGTTTTAGAACAGCGCCGGCGATAGTCTTCTTTGAATCCAGAAATTCTTGGAATCTCTGTGAGTCGTGTTTTATAAACAAAGACTTATTCTTCTGCATACATTTTGATGCCACCCGATTATAGTCTATTTGCGACCAGAGTTGGGCAGACATATATACTTCGGGTACTTTCAAATAGTTTCGAAGAGGAGAACAGACCTCTGTCTGATAGAATTTAGTTACAAGTTTAGAGTCGTTCATAATTTCAGTTTTGTTTTGTATTTCACATATCTTTCGTCCGATTTGTTCACTAATGAACAGATATTTATCGAAGTGATTGCGATTAGTGGGCGCCCACTTTCCGGCCAATGAAATTGATTTCTTCTTTTTGGCCATTTTTGTCAGATCTTCGTTTAATTGATTCGCAAATATTTCTACGATTTTGTCAAAAAGAGCCGAATATTTGTTATCAGAATTATATCTATTTTGGGCGTAAGTTTTCCGACTTTTTTCAAAGACTTCAGACTTTTTTAGAGGAACTTTAGTCAGTTCTGCACCGAATAACTTGTGGTACAAATTCTCGGTTTCGAGATCTGATAGTTCTCCAGACTTGATGGCATCCCTATACTCTTTCTTCTTCTTTTGCCTTTCTTTGTGACTCGACTTTAGGACAATTCTGTCATAAACCGGGAAAATTTTCTTCTGTTGCGATCCATTGACTTTTCTTCCGTCATCTCTCGAAAGATAGTCAGGAATGTGTCCATCAAAGAGTAGAACAATAAGCAAATGAAGTAAATCCTTAAAATACCCGAATTCAGTTAATTCTCTCAAATTTTCAACTAAAGTCTGGTAATGATTATCAAAGAGCCAGAACAGAGTCATGTGATATTGGCTTCGAATCCCTTTACCATTGCGACAGTCGCGAAGAAATGCAATCAATTTTAAGGTATCCAAAGGATCGCATTCCCACGATTTGACCAACAAATCGATGGTTTTGTCTTGTGCTGCGTCTTCAGTGATGTGAAAGAAGAAGTCGACCCTCGGATCCCCTGCACTCGAATAAGTTGGGCCCGAGTTTTCAGTGAGGATACGAACGGAAGGATTCATTTTACGTCTTCTTAACATTACTTAAACAAATCCTAACTTAATTACTTTACAACCAAACTCTAAATGAGTGAAACGTTTATAATACGAAAGGCATCGATTAAATACAATTTTTAGTCTACAAATGAACTTTTGTTAGTAACCAATGGTTTTCATGTGTTCCTCCCCTTCCACTCATTTCACACTTTTCCACCTAATGTTCATCTCTTCAACTTATAAGATAAGTCTCATCAGCGGTCAATTGATTTCATCGAAATTGAGTGGACTTAAGGTAAAACTTGAGACCAAAAAAATCTTTAAAAAATTGAGACATTTGTCTGAACTCTTTTTAAAAGTTGTGTTTTTATACGTATTTTGTGAATAGCATTGAATCATATGTTGTTGTCTTTCGGTATAAATATTGATGACATAAACTGATGACTGACTGATGTGTCAGTCGTTAACCAAAACCATAAAAACGATGTAAACAAACCTTTTTAAAGATATAAACAATTGATTCGGTGATCACTTCAAATGATTTTCATTTTAGATAAAGGAATCAAATTTTATTAAATTATTGAAACAAAAATATTTGTGATATTTTTAAACAATATATTAGTTAATAACAAATTAATTAATTAATTATTAAAAATGTCTGAATTGAGTGGAAATGAACGCAAACTTCTGGAGAGTATTCAACAATATTACCAACAATTGGCGGCTGAGGCCAAGAAGAAACACTCGCCCGTCAAAGAGGTTTGTTATCAAACAAATGTATTTAGTTATTGATTTTATTGTCGAAAGGCTTCGGAGTCCGGAATCGTTAAAATCCGAAGTGTTTCTAAAAGACCGCAAAACTTAAGAACTTCTCTAACGAACGAAAGTCCAGAAATTATGGAACCGTTTTTTATGGGATGCGATACAAAAGTGCCAAAAATGGTTCAAATCTCTCTAAACGCCATTCAAAAGCTAATCATTTTTGAATCCATTTCTGAAGTAAGTCTTTGTTTTTGTTATTTGTATTACATTAATATCTATTGACTGAATAGTTGGCGGCTAATAATCTATTAAATTGTTTGTGGAATTTAATGGAAAGCGGTGTCGAAGAACTAAAAGTATTGCAAACCATCACTTTATTAGTGACGACCAACAGCTTAGTTAAGAGCGAAAGTTTGGCCAAAGCGCTATCCCTTTGCTTTCGTCTTCATTTTACGAAGAACTCCACCACAAACAATACCGCTTCGGCCACTATTAGACAATTAGTTTCCGCTGTTTTCGAAAGAGTCCAGACTGAAGACAAGACACTCAATGAATGTGAGATTATTTTATTTGATTTTATTGTATTTTACAAATTTATTTCGATAGCAAACAAAGTTAATGACATAAAATTTGATGACATTAAGTCTGGAAAATATACTCCAATTTCATTACAACCCTCGGCTTCGGACGCCTTTTTCTTTTTTCAAGTAAATCATTGATTTCTTTTTAGACAAAATATTGATTTCTTTAACCAAATGATTAGGATTTGGTTCAATTGGTTAATGCAGAGCAACCCTTTTGGCTGACAGGTCTCACCGAAATGACTCGAACTTTTGGTTTAGAACTTTTAGAACTGATTTTTACGTCATTTCCCGATGTTTTCTATAAGGTTTGAATTGATATAAAAGTTGTTTACTTAATATTATTGTATTTGAAAGCACGAAGAGTTTAGTTTCTTATTAAAAGAGAGAGTCTGTCAGTTAGTCATCAAATTATTCTCTCCAAACACTAAACTCCGAACACAAGCATTGAATTTGCAAACAAATTCTGTCCAAACAACTGACAAACCCTTTTGGCCGATAACTGTTCGCCTCTTAAGGATTGTTTCGGTTTTGATCCAAAAGTTCTATACAATGCTGGTATTGATTATCTCTAAATCCAATCAAACCATTCATTTGATCCCTTTTTACAGATAACTGAAAGTGAAATATTTTTGTCTCTTCTGATCAAATCACTAGAACCGGATAAACCCATTTGGCAGCGTTTGTCTACTCTTTTGCTTTTTTTTGTGATCAATAATTATATTCTCATACTTTTAGGTTCTATGGCTTTAGAAGCTCTATATAAAATGATCCAGCCACAACTTATAAGGTTTTGTTAATTAATGTTTGCTAATAATCTGATCTAAGTTTTATTGACAGCTGTTTGTGTCGATTCTATGATATGAAAGTAAGAATTGAACAATTACCTTGGTAATAACTTTGATTAATGTGTTTCTTGACTACATTACAGCCGCACTCATCTAAAATATTTCGAGATATCGTCAACGCGTTATGTATTTACATAAAATCTCAGTTTCTTTTTGTGGATTCGTCTACAACTCAAAGTTTAATCGCTTCGATTGTAAATAATAATAACACTTCAAATCCAAGTGTTGTCTCGGCATCAAATTCTTCGATTAATTCATCCTTAAGTTCATTATCTAGCATAAATACCCCAAATCCGGCTTTTCTTTTAAGAGGAGTTTATATTCCCTTACTTTTTAACACAAATAAAATTAAATATAAGCCATTCTTTATCGAACAATTGGACAAATTAGAGGCTCCGACCGCTCCCGAAGGTCACGGGTTGTCGTCAGCCTTTGCCTGTGTTTTGGAAATAATTGAATGTATGACAAATGTTATCGATTCTGACGTCCAAAATGTTAAGAATGTGAGCCAACATTTGGAAGCACTTAATAACATGAATGAAGAGACGAGACTTCTTCATGAAAACCTTCTGAGCGCGTCGTAAATAATTAACATTTTATTTATTATAATAATTATATTAACTTTGAATTTTCAGATGTTGTGGTATTTTGGGCGCCTTTTCTCTTCTTTTGGACGCATCCACAGATGAGACGGTGACTGAACTTATTTTAGACAAAATGAAAAAATTGGGTAAAATTTTTATTTATATAATCAATATTTCTTACATTTCTATCGTTTTTAGTCGGATTGTATGGTATCTATGAGTTAGAAGAGGGCAGAGACGCCACATTGACTTCCATTTGCAAGTCTTCTCTGCCCCCAAATTATACCCTTTCGGTACTTAATATAAGCCAAAGCACTGAAATTACATCAAAGTCACGTCGGAAACCAAGTTTTGACACAACGAACGCAATTAATATAACAAATTTAATTTCACAACAAAATTCTCAAAACAGTTCCGGTTCTTATTTAAGTGCCAATGACTCGAGTGAAACCCGACAGCAAGTTATAGCTGTGGGCACTCCACTGCCCTCTCCATCTTTATCGCAAAACATACAACAGGGACCAGTTATGGTGAGCTCTTTTACTTTCATATTAAGTATTGATTGTAATTTGATTTAAAGCTAACTTCAAAAAACCTTCAGTGTATGAATGGTACGTCTCTTTAATTGTTTTTAAATAGAAATGTTTGCTATAAAATAATCAATTGATAGCAATATTAAGTGTCGCCAATACTCACGGATCTGTTCTGAGTGAAAAGTCCTGGCACATTATCCTCACAACTTTACAACATTTAGTTTGGATTTTGGGTCTTAAACCTACGAATAGCGGTTTATTAAAAATAGGGCGCTCTGGCACTGAAGCCGGGGCTTCGACTAATGCGTTAATTACAACTGCAGCCATGTCTGACCTCCCAATGCTGTCCACAATGTTATCTCGTCTTTTTGAGTCTTCTCAGTAAGTGTTCCAATAGTTTTAAAATAATCTAAAAATTGGTTATAAATAAAATCTTTACAAAAATCCAGAATTAATATCTTTAACTTTACTCCTTTCCTGTGCTATTTGTCAGTTATGCTTCAGTAGGGGATCTCTTATCTCAGGTTTTCCAGAGCTCTCAGTAAGTTCTTATATCTCCTGTTTTATATCCGAATATAATTGGAATATATTTTTATTTTCATTTTATTTGTGAATAATTTTTCATTTATTTTTAAAAACTTAAAAATAATTTGTTTTTAATAGATTTTTAAGAACAGAATCGCTGTTGAATTTAGTCAATGCTTTAGTCAGACTATCGCAGGAGTCGATGGATATCGCATACAATAATCGGGAGCCGTCTTTAGTAAGTTTTGATTTCTTATTTACAATATTTAAAAGAAATTGTCTGTTAGTTCGCTGTCGCAAAACTGTTGGAAACAGCGATCGTTAATTTATTTCGAATCGAAATTATTTGGAAACAAATCACTTCACACTTTTTAGAAGGTTTTCATTTAGACTTTATTTGAATTCTACTCTAAATGTATGTTTAGTTTGCAGTCATCCCCACATAAAGATGCGGGAGTGGGGCGTTGAAGCCCTTTGCAATTTGGGTAATTGATTAACACATTAATTCAATTTTTGATACTTAAAATTACTTTTATTTATATTAAAGTTAAGTCAACTCTAACTCAAACCAATTCTGATAATGAGTCGAAAGAAAACGATAATAGAGACAACACTTCTGTTAAACAATTCATGTTTTTAGCTCCACTTCAAGAGCTCTCTTTTATAAATCAGTCAGACATCCGTCAGAAGCAGTTGGACTGTACGCTTCAAATTTTACAATCAAGTGGTGATTCTCTGACTTATGGGTGGCCACAAATTTTTGAAGTCATCGGCGCTATTAATGAAACACAAAATGAAAATTTGATTCGTCTGTCATTTCAATGCCTTCAACTAATTATCGCCGATTTTTTAGCTTTAATTCCATCGAATTGTTTGATTCTATGCGTGGATACGACCGCAAAGTTTGGGTCTCAGATTCAAGAATTGAATGTATCGCTGACTGCAATCGGTTTGTTGTGGAATATCGCAGATTATTTTCATTCAAATCAAAACAAAATCAAATCTCTTTTGGAACAAAATAGTAATAGACTTGAATTTAGTGAAACTAATCATCAGAATAATGTTCGAAACGAATCCAATCCTTTTGACACTTTATGGATGGCTCTCTTCACTCGTTTGGGGTATCTATTATATTTTTGTATTTTAATCAATATTTTTTTTAAATATTTAATAAATTACTTTAAAAAACATAAATTAGAGCTATTTTTAAGGCCTTAAAAATTATTTTCTTAAAAAATAAATCATTTTATTAACATCTCAGGGTAATTCAATTTAAACGAAGAAATTTCCCTGATTAAATATAATTTTGTTTGCACAATTATAGAATAAGTACAGCATTATCTGCTAGCTGTGAATAAGCAAATGCACAAGAAAACCATTTACAACTCAGAGCATTCACAACAGGGAACTTAAATCCCTAACATTAGAAGGTATAGCTGATCCCCCAGACTACCATTCAGTGCGAATATTCACAGTACGGGAACTCACAAATCAGAGGTTCCACTGTATTTGTAATATTAGTGAGATTTCAATCGATTTCATTTAAAATTTAGAGAATGTTCTCCACTTAATGTAACCTAAAATTTAGTTCAAAATTTTGGGAAAATTTCAGCCCTCAATAAAAATCATAACTAATTGGAAGATAACATAATATAACATATTATTAGATTCTTTGATAACTTAATAAATTTGACAAAATTTGATTAAATTCATAACAAATAAATTTAATTATTTTTTTTGTAGAGATTTGTGCACTGATTCGCGCGCATCGGTTCGCAAAAGTTCGGCCCAAACTTTATTCTCGACGCTTACAACTCATGGATCGATATTAGAGGGAAAAACCTGGAAATCAGTTCTTTGGGATGTTTTGTTCCCGCTTTTAGACAGAGTTAAGGCTCTTTCTGTTTCGGCCTCCAGTGATAAAATAACTGATAGTAAATCGATGGGAAGCGGAGGTTCAGCCATTATAATACATCACTCAAGAAATACGGCTCAAAAACAATGGTTTGTTATTTCTTTTAATTATGTATTCAATTGTTTTACTTATTATTAATAGGTCTGAGACTCAAGTTTTAGTTCTTTCGGGTGTTTCTCGTATTTTGAGTATAAAATTGGAACAACTCTTAAATACCGAAGATTTTTACAAAACTTGGGCTCTTCTTTTAGAATTTATAGAAACTTCTGCTCTTAGCAAAAATACTGAGGTTTCGCTGTCGGCTCTCAAATGTTTTCAAGAAATTCTTTGTTTAACAAAATGTGCAAATAATGACTCAACAGAACAAAACGGTTTACAATCTTTATGGGACGTCGCCTGGAATTCATGGTTTGTCTCAAATAAAAGTTTATAAGAATTCATGTCTTTATCTTTAAGGTATAATATCGGATATACGACAACACAAATGAAAGATATTCTGAACGAAACGCCAGACGTTCTCAATAAGAATTCGGATTTAAGTTCGGTTTATATCCCCTCCCAATCATTCCTGACTTCACTCATTCAAATATTTCCCTATTTATTCATTCATATCAAGAATAAATTTACCGAAAGGTTTGAAAACATTATCTTTCAAATAAACAAATAAATTTTCACGAATTGTTTTCATTTTCAGAGACTTTTTCAAATTATCATTAGTATTACAAAATGCAATTTCGGTGCCATTAATGAATTCAGACGCGAGTCTCCCTTATATGATGTCCTTAACAATGAGCGAACCATTGACTCCATTACAAGAGAATATTCTTTTTGTTTTGGAAACATTACAAAAGGAAATATTAGTCGATTCAGAGCTATATCCTCTCTTACCCTCAATTTTTAATCAATACTTAGCCCTTTCATACTATTCGGTGAACATAAGTGAGTCTTCTCTTTAGTAAATAATTTTTTAAAGAAAATGTCATTCGTTTAGTTCCCCCACATTTACCGGAATTCGCAAACCAACAAAACACTCCTCAATTTATAAGCGTTAGTATTATTTTTATCATTTTTTTCTTTCTTTATTTTTATGACAATATTTTAAAGGCCGAGACATCTGTTCTCAACGCAAATACTTATACAGCATTCGGTGAAAGAGCTCTAAAAAATGCGTTATCTCTCTATCAAAAGACTGCAAACGAAATGATTGTCATTAAAAGTCATATTCTTCACTCCATTATTAAGGTTTCGCTTTTATAAAAACTAAATTCACTTAAATTCTGACTAAAATTTTAATGTTTGACAGACACTTAAAATGCCGTTATGTTTGAAATATTGCTGTCCCTCTCAATCCACTTGGAAACTGGCGGTCAATGCACTCTTAACAGCCCTTCAAATAGGTCTTCCCGTTGCCAGAGCTAATGGTCTTATATTTACTTAATTGAAAAAAAGATAGAAAATAATTTCATTCTTTAATTTAATAGTTTCTGATTTTATGCGAATTTGGGCTGATTTAGCGCTTTGTTTCGAAGGCTTTCTATTTCCGGCCTCAAAGCCGTCCTCCACTCAAACACTCGAAGAACAACAATTTGA